>JANIJG010008249.1:0-17837 GCA_024611175.1 Megaceryle torquata | reverse complement strand
CTTTACATATTTATAAACACTCATGAGGTCACCCCTCAGTCTCCTCCAGGCTAAAGAGACCCAGCTCCCTCAGCCTTCCCTCATAAGGCAGATGTTCCACTCCCTTGATCATTTTTGTGTCTCTTCACTGGAGTCTTTCAAGCAGTTCCCTGTCCTCCTTGAACTGGGGGGCCCAGAACTGAACACCATATTCCAGATGCAGTCTCACCAGAGCAGAGTAAAGGGGGAGAAGAACCTCTCTCGACCTACTAACCACACCCCTTCTAATACACCCCAGGATGCCATTGGCCTTCTTGGCCACAAGAGCACATTGCTGGCTCATGGTCATCCTGCTGTGCACCAGGATCCCCAGGTCCCTTTCCCCTGTGCTACACTGTTAACAGGTCAGTCCCCAACCTGTACTGGTTCATGGGGTTATTCTTCCCCAGATACAAGACTCTACACTTGCCCTTCATTAGATTTCTCCCCACCCAACTCTCCAGCCTGTCTAGGTCTCTGAATGGCAGCACAGCCTTCCAGTGTGTCAGCCACTCCTCCCAGCTTTGTGTCATCAGCAAACTTGCTGACAGTGCTCTCTGTTCCCTCATCCAGGTCACTGATGAATATGTTGAAAATAGTACTGGCCCCAGTACCAACCTCTGAGGGACTCCTCTAGATACAGGCCTCCAACTAGATCCTGCCCTATGACCACAACTCTCTTGACTTCTTTCTTTCAACCAGTTAACAATCCACCTCACTACCTGATTGTCCACACCACACTTTCTCAGTTTAGCTGCAAGGATGCTGTGGGAGACAGTGTCAAATGCTTTACTGAAATACAGATAAACCACATCCACTGCACTACCGTCATCTATCCACCTGGTTACATCTTCATAGAAGGCTATCAGGTTGGTCAAGCATGGTTGGTAAAAACACACTGACTGCTCCTGATGACCCTTTTATCTTTGATACGCCTGGAGACAGTGCCAAGAATAAGTTGTTCCATCACCTTTCCAGGGATGGAGGTGAGGCTGACTGGTCTGTAGTTATCTGGGTCCACCTTTCTTGCCCTTTTTAAAAACCAGAATAACATTTGCTTTCCTTCAGTCCTCAGGTACTTCTCCTGTTCTGCATGACTTATTAAAGATGATACAAGAGTGGTCTAGCAATGACTTCTGCCAGCTCCCTCAGCACCTGCAGCTACATCCCATTGGGGCCCATGGATTTATGTCCATTCAAATGACTCAACTGATCCTTAACCCAGTCCTCATCAGCTAAGCAAAACTTGTCTTTCATCCTGACTTTCTCTGGGGCCTCAGGGGTCTGGGGCTCCTGAGGACAGTCTCCAGTAGTATAGACAGAGGCAAAGAAGGCATTCAGTCACTTACCTTCTCTGTGTCCACCAGGGCACCCGCCCCATTCAACAGTGGGCCTACATTGCTTCTAGAGTTTTATCTGCAGTGTATTTCAAAAACCCTTTTTTTTGTCCTTGACCTACCTTGCTAGGCTTAACTCTAAGGAGGCTTTAGCTTTCCAAGTTGCCTCCCTACATTCTCTGACAACAGTCTTATATTTGGCCCAAGTGGCCATCCTCTCCTTCCAGGATCTATAGACTCTCCCACTTGAGTTTGCCCATCAGTTCCCTGCTTAACCATGCAGATCTCATGGCCCCCTTTCTTGATTTCCTACCTGCTGGGATGATCCTGAGCTTTGAAAAAGTGGTTCTTAAAAACAGTCCAACTGTCTTGGGCCCCTTTACCTTCTAGTACCCCACCCACGGGATTCCCCCTAGCAATTTCTTGAAAAGGTCAAGGTTGGCCCTGGTTGTGATCCTGCTTGTTATCCTGTTCCTACTGCACAACGTTCTGAACTACACTATCTCATGGTTGCTGCAGCCAAGGCTGCCCCTAACCTTCACCGCTTCAGCCAGACCCTGCTTGTTAGTAAGTATAAGATGATCTCCTAGTTGGCTCATCCACCATTTGCATCAAGAAGTTATCATCAATGCACTGGAGGAACCTCCTGGACTGTGAATGTGTAAGTGTCCCAGCACGTGTCTGGGTAGTTAAAATCCCCCATGAGAACCAGGGCCTGTGATTGCAAAGCTGCTATCAGCTGCCTGTAGAAGGCTTCATCAACTTCTTCATCCTGATCAGGTGGCCTGTAATAGACACCTACAACAATATCACCCATGCTAGTCTGCCCCTTAATTCTCACCCACAGACTCTTGAGTTGCCCCTCAACCTCCCCCAGACAGAACTCAATACATTCTAGTTGCTCTTTCTTATGTAAAGATAACTCTACCACCTCGCCTCATTGGCCTGTCTTTCCTAAAAAGGACATAGCCATCCGTGACCACATTCCAGTTATGTGAGCTGTCCCACCATGTCTCTGTAATTGCCACCAGATCATAACCCCTTGACCGCACGCAGATTTCCAGCTCCTCCTGTTTATTCCCCATACTGCGAGTGCTGGTGTACAGGCATTTGAGGAAGGGAGTTGACTGTGTAGGTGTCACTCCTGACACTGGCCTGCCACCCTTAGGCTCAACTCTAGTGTGCAATGCAAGAACAAACTTCAGGGCAAGAAAATAATCTGGAAATTGTCTCCATAGGGAAGAGAAGTATATCAGTTAATCTGGGAGATGCAAATGATTCTGATTTACAGATTCTGCTAAACTCTGAGTTGGATCATCCTCCCAGTGAGAGGCAAGAACCTGAAGATATTTTGCCTCAAGACAGCAGCTCCTGTTTTTCATTCCTTTTGTCTCAGGCCAAAGCAAGTTCATGCTTTCAGTTGTGGTAGCAGACCTTTCCTTTTACCCTCTTGACCTCTAGGCACAACCATCACTACTTAACTGTAGTCACCACTAATAACTGTCTGTTACCAGACTCGTTTGCAGGGATTGATTTCACCTTTGCATAGGTGGTTGCAATTGTATGGCATCCACCCAGATGTTTTACATGCATTGCACTGGAACACTTGATCATGTTTGTTAGGAAAAGGGTAGCATATTGCGCTGAAATGACAGTGCTGTATAAAATCCTGTTAACCTGACATCATATGAATTGGGTGGGCTTCACAAGCTGCACTGTTTTTTGATCTCACTTTAACAAATCTCACTAGCATGTCACCCAAAAATGTAACCCAATTGAAAGGGAGACATCAGCTTAGTAGGACTTGTCTTTCCTCACAGAAGACATCCTGATGTGTGAGTAGCAGAAACTGGTGAAGCTTGCTTATGGTCAGTTTTATATAATGCTTTGCCTGACTTTGAATATTATCTACTTGCTCTTTGCAGTTAAGGCAGAATTTATGGCAAAATTAGTAAATCACCATTGTCATACCCACAAAATAAGTTAATAAGCATAAAATTGAATTAGTTAGCTAATATTGCTATGAGAATACTATCTGGGAGCTTGAACTTGCATTTTAAAAATATGAATAAAAGGGGGAAAAACCCAAAACAAACTATTTATGGCAACAAACCCCACAATCCAATGTGGCTTTTGTTGCCACCTAGGAGGTGTAGTAGTATATTAGGTGTAAATTACAATGCAGTATCTTCTGGATTAGGGTGAATAGAATATGAAAGAATAAATACATTCCAAAATCGTGAAATGCAGTTTCAAATACTACAACCACAGTACTGTGGTGTATTATTTAAATTCAATGCACAAGAAAATATACAGAAGTTACTATACAAATTAACATGGGTAAAACCTCTAAGGAGTTAAAAATCAATGCAATTTATTTGTATAGCTGGTAGATACAGAGTCTCTTACTCTCAAGACACCTGGATTCAATTCTTAGCAGATCACTTAGGACAATTGTGTAATTTAGTAAGTCCCTTAATATAGATGAGATTCAGCTAAGGAGACTCAAGTGTTATTGATGTTTTCAAAAGTGTGAAGAGGACTTGATTGGAGAAGTGTAAATACATCCTGCCATAATAGACTAAGGAAGCCTTAGTGCTAATTAGAACTGGTTGCTTCATGCTTTAGTTGCAGATATAAAGAACATCTCCTTAACCTCATTGAGATATTGAAAGGATGGTTTCATTGATGTTTAGAAAGCTGACAAAGACCAGGGGAAGAGAGAAAAAATGCTGCCAGAAGTTTCCAGCTGATGTGAGTTTTCATAGCAGAGACAGCAGAAGTATTGGCTGTACAAACCAAGGTTAGAGAGTTATAACCAATAATTAAAAATGGGGGAGCTGAAATGAATGTCTATTGTGTTTTAAGACTTAATCTGACCTTTCAAACAACATCTGCTGAAGGGTGCTTTCACCGTTGTAGGCCCCTGGATGATGGAATCATACAGGAATGCAAACATTTCCTACAATTTCCTCTGGCAGGCTCTTCTTTGAAGTTCTGATCCTATAAGTGTAGTAGAAGACCCAATGATGACAATAAGAATAATTCTAAATCTTATGTATATTAGAGACGTGGTGTCTGGCTCACTGCTTAAAACTCTAGCTTTTCTGGATGTGTGTATGTTTACATAACATCACAGTGGAAGAGTAAAGCATAATGGATACAGCTTGATGGTATTACTGTGCTGAGTTTTATCTGTGGTCACTATACTAGCAGGAAATATTGTGCCTGTGGTTTCTACATCCTGAGTGGAAATCTGAAATTTAATAAAATATAGTCTCATTACAGCATACCTGTCTCCAACATATGTTCTCATTTTAGTGTTTCTGCATATACAGATAGCTCAGATTTATCTTCTGAATGCCAAAGCTTATGCTGTTCATTACAGAGTAGGAGAAACCTTTTGCTGAGCTTTCAAATCGTACATGGAAACATGCTATCAAATACTGAATTCAAGTTGTCACCCTGTTATGGTGGAACATTTAGAAGTAGATCAGAATTTCAGATTGTGGTATTTTGAGACAAAAAGGACACACTTGAGTATGAACAAGGATCAGTCTCTGAGGGTTAAATATGACACAAGCTAGCTGTTCAAAAAAAAAAAAAAACAACACAACCCAAAACAAAGGTGATAGAGGTAAAATAGAATATTATATTAGACAAGATAATATAGCAATAACAAACTTGTCAGCTTCACAAGTCATTGCTATAAAACACACCAGGCCTAGAGAAGGCCACAGTGTTATATGTACCATACCTGTGTCTTCCCCATGACCTCGGAATTTAAGGGTAACATACCTTTCTATTATTGTTACCAGATCAGGCCTGACTTAAAGAGTCTATAAACAAGCAAAGCTCCCTTTATCTAGTTTTGGGAGGATCTAACCTTACTACATTAATTTTCTGATTTTATGCACTCGCAATTAAATAGTTTTAATGTCATCCCCCAACCCTTGGCCTCTTTGAGGACTACCCATCAAACCATCTATGCTAACAGTCTTGCTCTTCATTTCCTTTTATAGATTACCCAGTGCCTCTGAGGCAAAAATCCCTTTTAAATCTAGAAAGTTTTACTTTTTTGACCCTTAATTACACTCAGCAGGATTTTCCTGGCTGAGGCAATGGCTGTCCTTTATCCTCTGTGACAACACCTGATCCTCATTCCTATCAGTCTGAAGATCTTTTCTGGAATACCTACTGTTGAAGTGAGCAGACCTAAAAATACAGTTTGCTACCTCTACTGGTTTGAAAGACCCATGTGTTCTCTTGAGGCAGTTCACTCATTTTTCCACCAGCATCTCGCATTTATGCCTTTTCCCCTGTAGAGAACCAAGCAGTGCCATTCAGAGGGGGGCCCAGCTTTGTGTCTAGCCACCATGTGCATAGGTTTTCTCCTGTGATCAATAACACCTGTAGCAGCAGCAGCAAAAGTAGATCACAAGGGACTTCAGTTGTGCATGGGTGTACAACAGGCAGTACGTAGCATTTTCTCCATCTTCCCATATGATACCTGTTGTTCCAGTGCAGCTGGGAAACTCCTGACAGGAGCCCTGTCCCCCTTGTAATTCAGGTATGTGACAGCTTCACACTCTGATGTGTTGCTGAAATGTGACTGCTGTGAAAAAGGAACTCCACTGATGGTTGACTTACCCTGAGGTGTTTCTGCACCAGTCAGTATGAGCTGGGGGTGGGCAAACCCCAAAGCATACTGGCATTCTTCCTTGTGTCCCATATGTGATTTACTGGTGAAAAGGTGCCTACTCTGAATATGGATATTTTAGGTCCCCAGCAATCATTCCAGGACCATGTGATGACACAGTTCAACAGTGACTGCTCACTGGTTTCCATCACCCAAAGTCAGTGCTTACTGAAGGGAGGCATGAACGTAATGGAAAGGAAAAGAAGCAAAATTTCAGCTCATGAGTGGGCCTAAAAGTTAATAGAGTCTTTGGTATTACACCAGTACAGACAGTAGAAAGGATTAAATGAGATGTCAGGATTATATTCCTCCTCTGCTGGTCCACTTTCAGCAAAACAGACTTTGACTTCAAAGAAGCTATTTTAGAAATCACAATGCTCAGGAAGGAATGTTATTTTGCCTGCTTCACCAGAATGAATGCTCCTCCGCTGCAAGCAAGCGAGCTGCTTGCCCTAGTTGAACAAAAGCTAGGATGAGGGCTTTGATCAGTGTTGACAGTGTTCCTGCAGTATTTCAGTGTCTCATTCCTTGGTGTTTTCTAGAACTACTGCTAATGATGTTGGTTAAAAGAGAGTGTAAATTGCAGTAAGATGGCCATCTCCAGAGCATGCTGAATTGGTCTGTTGCAAGGATTCTTTAAGTATTAATTTCATTGCTATAGATCTTTTTGGTTTAATATTTTCTCAAGACAATGAGATCCTTTATGAGCTCCTTAAAGCACCACTCATCTATATTACAAGATTTTAGTCTACAGAAACCCCTTTTACATTAGTGACACACCAATGCCCTTGTTTAAGTGGTTACATTCCACATGGGGTTTATTTTTCCTTGGAGACAAGCAGGAAATCTGTCACTAATTTCCTGCCAGTCAGCTCTGAGTGCCTTTTCTCAGTCCCTTTAATCCTCTGTACATTTCTTCTCCATTTTATCTTCTGAAGACAGACCTGGTTATCCTAGCTTCATTCTTGTGTTTCTTTCAAGGTCTTCTTCATTCTGACACAGCTCCAAGCTGGCACTTGGCAGAAGAATAAGGTTGCCTGCTCTCCCTGAAGTACATCCAGCGGATCTAAAGTGCTCACCCATCTTTCCCCACTTACCACATCTCCTTTCTCCTGTCCAGTCATCTGTTTTTACCAATCTCCACATTGCACGTGGTGCGTCCAAAACTTTGCTTCCCCTTTTCGCACCTAAACCTTCTCTTAATACTTTCCCACTTGCTGTACAAGAAGCCTCTCTAATCCTCCTTGTCAAGTCATCAGCTTCTCATTAAATCATGTACCTTCAGGAGCTGCATATTTGCAATTCAGCATTTCCTGTCTATTCCCCCTGCCAGGAGTTGCAGTCCTGTCACTGTAATGTTTTATCACCTTGTGTCTCATCACTCACCCACAAATGCAGGCTGCTCCAGTATCTCTTGACATTTCCACGCCTTCATTTCTTTCTGCTTCTTACTTGGGTTCAGCTTTGTGGCTCTGCAGAACTCTGCCCTGGCTTATTTCACTTTTCTCATTTTATCCTTTACCTTGTTCTCGGTTCCATATCCTTCAGCATCTTCTTTCTTAGTATTTCTCAGCCTTATGCATTTTTTATGTCACCTTGTTCTTCAGGCTTCTCACGTAGAAAACCCTGCTCTTCCCCAAATACCCTTGAGTCTTCTTGTATCCACTGTAATGCTGTCTCTCAGCTGCTGTCCCAGAAAGTGTATTTTTTTTCCACGTTAGAAAACTCTTCATAGTGCAGCTTTTGTACTGTCAAAAAGCAGAAGCTTTTCCACCTCCGCTTTAAAAGTAAGGAGTGCACCTGAGAGAGAGATATTTTTGCAGATGTAGAGCCACATTCTATACTGTCATCTAGGACTCACAGGTTAGGCATCTAAAGACTGACAGACTTCATATAAGGTCACTTTTGAACATTTTGGCAAATGGTTTAAACATTTCCCTGTTTAATTAGGTGCAATTCTTAATTATTTGGAGGACTTGTACCCACTTAATACAAAGCTAGAATTGCTGTAAAACTTAGGTATTGCTGCTCCCTAAAGAAAGAAAGAAAAAGGTTTTATTGAGTACAAGCCTTTGAAAAATACATAGATACTTTTAGGCACAGAAGGACAATTGCAAAAAAAATACCTAATTTGAGGGATCTCATTCAAAGCAAATATATTAGGAGTAGGCATCAAAAAAAGGTTAAGCTTTCCTTTCTTTTATGCTTCTCCTTTACAAGTGCTGTGGAGACTGAAAATAACTCCACTCTCAGTGATGTCATCACCATTAGGGGCACACTGCCATCTTAATTTGTTTTCTGACTTCAGTAGGGGAAATAGAATTTGACTGCTGACTCATTTGTTAGATCTGAAGTAGCTGTATTTATTTCATTATTTGGTCATCAGTTTGGGGCTTTAAATATCCACCCCCTTTGTAACAGGTATAGTTACTCCTATTCAAGAAGAAAAAAGGAAAGAGTCTGAAATAGCTCTGCACTTTGTTATCATAGATAAGTTGTTGTCTGAAGCAGGAATATAGAAGATACTTGCAGAGTTGCCCTACGTAATAGTTTTCTTTCATACTAGGCTACAGTGGTGGTTGAGTTGTTGGTTATCTGGGATGGTTGAGTTGTTACCTTGAACTCAGCCTCAGAAACTGACACAGTACTGGTGGTGTCAGCAAGTGATGGTTTGGTTGCAGATTCATTGTTTGGGTGCTTTTATTTTTTTCTTGGCCTACCCCTAATGTCTCTGCAAGCTGACATGAAGACATCCTGTGGCAAATCAGTGTGCAAATGGGCCCTCTTTTGTCCATTTCATTATTCTTTGCTTTCTATGTACCTGTGAAGTTGGGCAGAATTTCTCTTGCCCATAAAGAATATTTTTGATGTCTACATGACATATTTTTTGCACATTTTGGGAAAAAAAAAAAAAAAAAAAGGTTGCAGTGTAGTTTGGTCTGACAAAGTAGCAGCAAATGGACACTTCCCAAGATCATACTTTTTGTGGATCTTCTGTATTTAAGTATCTAGGGGCCAGATCCTTTGCTGGCAGAAGATGAGAAGGGCTTTAGGTTTTTTAACCAATTCGACTGCCACTGACTAGCCTAAGCAAAGGGGAGTTGTGTCCATAATGAAAAGATGAGGCATATTTGAATGTGATGAATGGCTCTAAATATTTAGAGCAAGGAGGAACACACACAAGAAATAATAATAAGAAAAAAGATACAGATTGTTTCAGTTGTGTGGTTTTCCTCAGGATGTTTAAGTAGTGTTGCCTTAGTTTCAACTTATATTTTGTAATCCTTAGGAGTTATTTAATATCAGATTTAATCTTATTTTCTGCCTCTATCTTGTTTGGTTTTAGTTCCTCCTTCTAGAGTTTAGGTTGGGAGCTAATCCTTGCTGTTCTTTTACCCTTTTATTAGGATGCAGGAGGAAAACATGCTGGCATATTTCTAAATTGTCATGGACACAATAAATTGTTCATTTTATTTGTTACAAGTTTAATCATGTGCATGTGTTTTAATTACAGAACTGTGTATTTCTGTAGGAAAACCCAAGGAATTCTAGAAACCAATGTGACAGCAACCATACTCTTTTATGACTGTTTTCCCTGGTATTAATTTCAATTGTAGAATGTATCTTCTTATAAATAAACTGTGAAAACTAATGACAGCATTTCACTTAAATATGAGGTACATGGGAAGGCAATGTACTAGTACATTAAATCAATGAATACAACTCTTTTCCCATTGAAACCATAGGCATAATTCAAATAAATACCTACAGGACTAAAACTCAATCTAACTTTTAAACTTCTTATTTTAAGATAGCAAAGTTCATCCAGAAATGGGGGATTGCTGCATAGCATTCTTTAATTTAAGAGCTGTGAACACAGCTTTCTGGTCAAAAAATAGCACCATGCATTTAAAGAACATTGTATCCGTATTCAGAATCAGATGCTGGCTCTGTGGGCATTTTCAGGATGGAGTGGAGAAGACTGTCATTTTAATGCTGCAGACTATGGTAGTCTAATTTAATCCTGCTTTAGGAATCCTCCTACATTCAGGATAGGATGAATGCAGGGCGAGGAGAGTTTGCAGTACTAGCTTAGGTATTTGTATCTCTGGTTTAAATGGACCACACGATACACAGTTTCTATTTAAATATTCAAGTGTTTCTTTTTCAGCCTGTAATGATTAATGAAGATTAATGAATAGTTTGTTTTGCTCATGGACTGGTAGAGGACCTCAACTTGGAGAACCAGAATTTCCATGCTTTAAGGCTCTGTGTCATAAACAAGACTAGGAGGGACTTCATCTTCCATCCCACAGTGGCATCTAAAAGGTTCATGTTCAGCCTTGCTTTTTAACTCTGTATGCAGTTTGGTGAACTTTTCATGTTAATTGCTCTGTATCCTATAAAATGGCTTATACTCCTGACTTTCTAAAGGCAAAAACCATTGAAAGCTCATGGAAGTTTTGTTTGATAAAAAAACAGATAAGCTTTAAATAGAAACCTAAGGATCTGGCCTGGAAAAAGCTCAAGTAAATAATTCTTCACTGTTACTACTGGCAGTTACTGAGCTTGATAAACAAGCTGAAGGAGATTTCAGCTAAAGAAACAATATCTGGAAAATAAAATATGATAGAAATAATAAGTAAACAGCATTACAAGAACAAGAAGCTCAGCCTTCTTGAATGATAGATGATTTTAAGTTGTTCAAAACCATAAGTGTTAGTGCTTTGTCCACCATAATATTGTTCTCCTTTCTATTTGATGATGTTTAAGATTGTAATAACTGGATTCAGCATCGTGCCTTCATAGGACTGTGTTCAAACTCACTGAATTTCTACATCTAAAGACTGGAGGAGCATAAGGACACCTAAGTAATATCTATATTTGATACCGTGTGCATAAGCTAAATGTGCATACAAAAGTGAAGAAACTAGGGAAGGAAAATTCTTCTTGCCTTATACACTGTGTAATTTTGCCTTAAAAAACAGAGTAAAGCCCATTTTCTAATGGCAATGTATCAGATCAGACTGTGAAATAAGCTTTGTATTTGCTTCATCCATTTCATCCTGGCTCATCTACTAATTTCTTTTGCTGCTTCTCTCTCAGGGGTTAACCATTTGTATAAGCAATATTCAAAATAGTACCTGGGCAACAGCTGACTTGCATGCTTTATATTTGTTAGCAAAACAAATGAAATAGAAAACCCAACACGAGTTCAGCAAAAGGTAGTTCAACATGACTTTTTAGCTGGAGGAAGAAGCTAATACTAGTGTTAAAATACATGCCTTTAAAAATGCAAATCTTCATTACAGCTATTGTTCCCAATTCAAAATCAGTTAGATTTACTGTCTATCACAATTCCTAGCTGCAGTTCTTAAGCACCAGGAACTGCCTCCGTACAAAAGGCTGCAATCAAGGACTTGCCAAAATTAAATAGATGTGTGCATTGACATGCTTATTATAGCATTATGAAGTAATAAGTGCCAGGTGGATGCACAGAATAAAAATGCAGAGCTATCCCAGCTTTATGAGTTTGCATTGGTTTGTAAAACGTATCTAATGCCCTTTTTTCAGAGCCATTGAGACAACATACTTTCAAAAAACTTACTATAGGATGGAAAGACAGGGTTTATTAAGATTGAGAAGTGTTGGTTCTAGCATGTCTGTAGCACATTTTGATGGTAATGCAGCTAATCTTCACTGTCTGAAAATTGTAACGTAGAATGTGGCAATTATCATTGACAATTTTGTTATATTGAGATATGCGCTGTTAACTTTTAACAGTCTTCAAAACCTGCAAACGATAGAATGATGCATACGCCTGTAGTTTATGTGTGGTTGTATATTGGGTCACTGCCTGAAGATGTCCCTGAAAATGTGAGGAAAAATGTTAGTCACTTGAAATCAAGCTTAACATTGTAGCTGGAGGAGGTTTTCTGTGCTCAGTACTTGCTCAAATGGGCCAAGAAGTTACAATTTTTCTTGCGGGCAAGACTCTGTCAAGCTTCTCAATCCTCTGGGCAGCCACTGTCAGGGCCCATGTCTCAGGCTGCTATTCTCACACACAGACCTTTCTCACCACCTTAAATTCCTGACACTAGGGGAATGCAGATGAGAGAAAGAGAGAGAGTGGCAGGAGTCTCTTTTCTTGCACATGATGAGCGTTGTGCAAAACAATTATCCAGTCACTTTAAGGACCTGGTGGGAATCTTTTGGCATAGTGCCACACAGCTCTTCCCCTAATTTTGAGTACTTCTGGCTCAGAATGCAAGAGTGCTCCTCCTTTCCACTCCCAACCTCCAACCCAAACAAACAAAAAAATTGACTTCTAGGGCTTAAAAGTGCCAAAATACCTGCACTGATAAGAGCAGGAGGGCTGTTCTTGGTGCAAAGGCTGGGAGAGGGTCTGAGAGCAAAACTTGGAGAAGGGCCATCTGGGAAAACTACAACAACCAGGAAGTTGCTCAGATAAGCACGTTCAGAGAAAAGAATAGTATCTGCCTTTCTGGTCCTGGAATGGATGGATGGACCTAGACCTACCTTGTTCACCTGTCTTATCAAATCAGACATGACTGCTGGGTTCCTAAACCTGGGATTTTCATGCAGGAAAACAGTCAGTTAACTTCTATCCATGATTTTAACTAGCAACAGCAGCTTCTCCACAGATAGTGTGGGCTTGTCCCCATCTGTCCTGGCTTTGCCCATTTCAAACAATGAGAAAGAGCAGAGAGGTGTAGTCAAAGGCCATTTCCTCAGCATTGCTCTAGCTCTCTTTTGGCCTTCCCATGCCTACACTCAGGAACCATCTGAGAAATGATCCAGTAAGAAAAGGCCTGTGCTTTTGCCATGAAGATATGCTTACAAACTTATTCCTCCATAAAGTTTCTGAGTGAGAAAAGCCGTGGTATTGAGTATTTATTGTTTCTTTGATATGTAGGATAAAGTGGTTTCCTCAGTAGCTCCCCTTATCCCTCCTGCAGCCATGGCCTAAGCTATCCCACAGTCCGTGCTCTCAGGTATTCCCCAGAGCAGTTCACCAAACTTTAAGGCTGTCTGAGGTCTAGGTCTGTCCATCCATTTGTTCCAGGACCAGGAAAGTAAGCAGTAGTCTAGATCTTACCTTCTTCCTAATACCCTCCGTAAGCCCCATTGATGTCTTCCAGATAGTTCATCTTTTTCTATCCCAACTTAACATCTGAAGTAACTTAGTCTAAATGGTTTCTCTGAAAACACATCTTATTTATCTCTTCAGTGCTGGGTAATTCAAGCCTGAGGGAGTCAGTGTTTATACAGAGTGGGTGAGCCTGATTGACCATGTGGGAGCTTTGGTTTTCACTTGTATGGGTTGGCCATGGATAGTGTAAGCTAAGGGAGAGCTGTGGAGACAGTGGACAAAAGTGGGACTCACAGGGCTAGTGTGAAACAGAGAAATGGCCCCAAGGTCTTAGGCAAGGGCTGGATATCTACATTTACATATTTATGTGGCCTGTTTGTCCCAGAGTCTGTGTGACCTTTGGTTTAGACATCAAGTTACTACTAGAGATTTATTTGAGATAGATGTCATGAATCATAGAGTGGGATTTATCTACTTAAATTGCTTTGGAACACTGCTTTAAAATTGGTGAGCATGGTCACTAATAATTAGATGGCTAAAATTGTATGAGTGAAACCATTCCTTGCAGAAATATCCTGGGAAAAGTGTTGTGGGAGTGCCAGATGGGGATGATGGAGGGGACAAAAGACTTTGGAGCACATTAACTGACCAGATTCTATGAGCCACTTAAGAAGAAGCTTCCTTGATGTGCAGTGCTTAGATATGTCAGTTGAGATAATTGTAGGAAAAAAATGAGACATACTCGTGCAGGTGTGTTTGACTCTGCCAAAACCTTATCTGGAGTATTGTATGCACTTCTGAGCATCAATGACTGAGGAAGAGGGAATTCAGGGTGGAACAGGTGCAGAGAAGTGTTGACAGAAATGAAAAGTGTTTTAGAGAAGAGAGCTTTCTCAGCTTAGAAAAGCAAAGGCTGAAAGAGGTCATGGTTCACTCTGTGAAAGCAAAACAGGTAAAACACCTGGAAGGGAGGGAGCCACTTATGCTAAAGAACAATACTGACACAAGAACAAATGAATATAAATTGGCCATGAACAAATGTAGATTGAAGGCTAGGATGGTTTATAACCATGAGAGCAGTAATGTTTTGGTTGTTTAAAACAATAACGGAAATATGGGAGGACAGAATCTACTTAGTTTTAAAACAGAACTTGGTCAGTTTTTGAAAAGAAAGATGCAGGTTATTTGCCGGTAAGACCAGATTGGTAGAACTTGATACACTGGGAAACTGCATCCAACCAATTGCTCCTGGGTCAGTCTCTAGCCTTTTTACTTAGGCAGACATAGCCAGTGTCAGTAACAGAGGAAACTAAAGTTAAACTGAAATGAAAATATTTGTGGCTTGCTGTAAGAGGATGGGTAATTAATTAGAAGATAATATGCCTCTGTAGATAGGAGAATCAGGTTCCTACTGGTAGCACTCAGGTATTTAGGCATGAATGCCACCATACAAACCTGATTAGAAAAAGACAGGTAGGAAATAAAAAATAATTCCCTGTAAACAAAGATTACATTACAGAGGTGGCCTGGCAAACACCATTAACCTAGAACCTTGAAAGCAAGTGCCTGAGACATTAGGGAAAAAATCTCTTAATTTCTACATGGTCCTTGAAACTCAGAATACTCAAGGACTGCAGACTTTCACTCTACTGCAACCAAGACAGCAAAGTGACACGCAACTTCTGAGCTTTGAAAGAAAACCTTACTGGTGGCTGATAATTTTTGAGTGAAATAAAATGTATTCGCCTGGATGGGCCATTGTTGTCTATTTCTGAATATCTATGATAGTTATTCCTGATAATTATTGGCATTTTTATACCACCTTCGGTGTATCTTCGTCCCCAGGAATAAGGATCTCATTTTAGGATCACTGATGCTAAAATTAAAATTTCTAGTAGTGAAAATCTGCAGTGTGAACCTCAAGGATCAGAAATAATAGTATAGAAATGGAAGAATATAGATGGTAACATTAAAACCAACACTCTTCACCTTTATTTTTTGACCCCACAGACTAAAGCTGTTTAAAACACACATATAGCACACTCAGCAGCTCTTGACAGGGATGTCATCTTCTCCTGTACAAAAAGGACTCTTAAAGTCTTTCAGATGAGGAGAGTCTTAGGACGGTAACCACTTTTTCATCATGTTCCCCATTTTTGTATCTGAATTTTGTCACTGCAGATTCCAGATGCTAAAAAAAATTAATGTAATGCAATATAATATTAAGGCCATGTCTCACTGATGCAGACTACACTGGTTTAGCCACCCAGCCTGACAAACTGCTGCCATTGCCAAGCCAATATATCCTTTTTTTTTTTTCCCCCCCCCATAATTATACCATTTTTATCCCTGAGTGGGATTTTTTAGACATGCTATTGTTGTCAGGGACATAAGACTCCATTACCACTATGCTGAAAACTCTTCCCTGCCCCCACAATGCTTTCAAATGGATCGTAGCTTTTACTAAACAGTGGTTTCGTAATCACAGATTGAACAAAGTGGAGCTGTGCTTAATAGAAGTGCCATAGTACGGACATGGTCATTTTCTTATTTAACTCTAAGAAAACCCATCTCTTTACAATTCTATTTTGGGTTTTTAACCACCAGCATCCCACTCCCAAGACCAAGATGCTGCTAATTAAAAAAAAAAATCTTTGACTGGAGCTGGGTAAGATGTATGGGTGTCATGCCAGAAAATAATTAAAAATTAAAACAAACTGGAAAGCTGCATTGCATGTAAAACATCTTCCAATTACATCAGCAATTGATTAGTAGTGATTTGGATTGATGCTCCTGTAATTTTCAGAAAGGAGTTCAAAAGTGCAGATTTTTTAAGAGGTATCAGTTTTCATTGTATTACATCTCTCTGTAATTGATAGAAAGGCTTTCAGGCTCTTAACTGATCTAAAAATAGATGAACAGCCAGCCTCTTCAATGGCAAACTATTATGGAACAGTTTTACGAAGTTTTATAATGGCCAAGGCTGGCAATGCCTGGCAGTACTGACAGGCAACACTTAACCATGGCAGAAAGTGATTGCTCCTTGGGAACTAGCACAAGCTCCTGATAGGCAGTAGGATCCTACTTGCAGGCTCTCATCCTTGAGGTGGTTGTTCAACCATGCAGATGCCTTCTGGGAAGGCGACACAGCAGCTGGCAGGAAAGCCAGGGGGCTCCTGCTCTGCATAGGCCCTTGTGGAAATGCCAGATTAGCTGAATGGGGTGGATGATTGACTCAACCTGCTTCTCACAAGCAGGGAAGAGCTGGTGGCAGCTCTGGTCACACAGGGCAGCACTGGCTACAGCAACCACAAGATGCTGGAAGTTATGGTCCAGATGAAGACTGAAAGAAAGCGGAGGACCCTGGTCTTTGGGGGACCAAACAGAGACTTGTTCAGGGATTCCCTGGCATGATGCCCTGGGGAGCTGCTGTGAAGGGGAAGAGTGCTCAGGAAAGTTGGCTGGTTTCTGCAGCCAACTTACTAAAAGCTCAGGAATGAACCATCTTGTCATGTGGGAAGACTGGGAATTTCAGGAGAAGGTCTGCATGGCTAGACAGGGAGCTTCTCATTGAACTAGCACAGAAAAAGGTAGTGGAGAAGATGTAGAAACAAGGACAGGCTTAGGGTCAAGATCAGGAAAGCCAAAGCCCAGCTGGAGCTGAGACTGCTGAGGGGCACCGATGGGAACAAGACAGACTCTGGGAATGCTAATGTCAAAGTAAGTTCAGAAAAAATGCAGGCCCATTGATGGGTGGAGAAAAAACCCAATTTGCAGTTGAGCAAAAAAGGCTTACATATTCAACTACTTTTCTTTGCCTCAGTCTTCACAAACAAAGGCTGCTCTGGTACTGGCATGATTTGGGATGGATAAGGGCATCCTTCCCTCAGTGGATGAGACTTGAAAGAAGCTGGATGTACTCAAAACCGTGGGACTGTGTAGAATTTACCTGAAGATGCTGGAAGAGCTGGACACTGTGATTATGGAATCAGTATTTGTGGAAAATGTTTTTTGAATTAAGCTTTTTTAAATAGCAAAGCTGTTGTGAAGACGAAAACAGAACATGCATGTCAACAATTTTAACTGTAGTTGAGCTGCATTAGCTGCATTGGCTGTTATAATGAAAGAAATTCCCACAACTGAGTGTGCCATGGGATTTTATTTTCATATTTCTTGTCCTGCTTTTATGTTTATAAAACATTACATGCATCAGCCTTCCATTTTAAGACCTGGGATTTGCTGTATTATATTTCTGAAACAAAAATTAAAGTTTTGGTGAATTTATCACTGAGCGAAGAGGGAAAAATCCAACACTAGATGAGATGGTACTTTTAGAAGCTGGACTTGATATGAGCTTTCACAGCTGCCCTGGATAAGATAAGCTGGTACTCTGGTGAAATACTCATTTGACATCTGGGGAGGAAATGCTGTGAGGAAATGAGCTCCAACCACTACTGGGCTGAGGCCCAAAGTTTCTGCTTAGTTTTAGCTCAGCCAAATGCTCATCCAGCTCAACGGGATTTCTCTTTCAGACCTTAGATATGCACAAGGACTGCAAGTGATGATCAGACTGACATCACCCCCCCCCCCCCCCCCCCCCACGCAAACACAAACAATATAAATAAAAAAAATAAAATAAATACTATTCACATTTTTCTTTTTTTTTTTT
>JANIJG010008247.1:0-48947 GCA_024611175.1 Megaceryle torquata | reverse complement strand
GTGGCTAAAGTTTTTCAAATATATTTGTCTTCTTCCAAATAGAAGTGTATATGTCTTACTCCACATGAGATGACAGGAATTTTTAATTAACTAAAATGTACAAATTAAAATTTCATTCAAAGATACTGGTGCTTTGTAAAGAAGAGGGGAGAAAAAATGTTTGATTTACTTTATGGATGTTAAAAAAATGCTTATTTAATTTCACACAGTGAGGCTCCAAATAATAATAACAACACTGTAATTAGAAATGTAGAGTGGGAAGCATAGTGCACACTAGAGTAACATAGTTTTAAATACAGAACTGTGAAGATGGAAGAAAAGTATCAACCCTATTTTTAAACATTTTAAAAATAAAAATGCCAGGCTCCTACTCTAGGTTACTTGTTTGGCTGCATTATATTTACAGTCCCACATGCAATCTTATTTTTTAGATCTTCAGCCAACATTTATTTTTATTTTCCTTCAAAATTTATCATCACTATCTTTATCCCATATTATTCACTGAACTTTTAACCCAATGTGACATCAAGGATTTTACATTCTTTGCTTCATGTGTGCGAGAGGTATTTCAGCTATTCAGTCACACAGGGTAGGTGTTTTTTCTGAGTGCTACAGTAATTGTAGGATAGCTCACTCATAGAAGAGCTGCTGTGCTTATTTCACAAGTTTGAGGCACAATGTGGAAGCAATAACTATTAAATATTATCTCCTGGGAGAAATAAAAAATAATCTTCTCTCTCAGGCAAATTATTTTTTCCACAAGATTGAAGTATAATTTCAGTGATTTGCACTAGCACTAAATGAAGTGAAAAAGAAACATGGCAAAGACAAAAGCAAAGTACAACAGTAACTGAGCCCTGGCATCATCAATTCCTGTTAATTTATGTTTGCAGAATAATGTTCAAGTTGATTTTAACATGACTTTCTCTCAAAGCACTTAATCCAAGGATGATTTCACATCAGATCCTATTTATTCATAGCAAATTGTTTGAAATGATTTCTGGAAGATTCCTCTTTTGGTTTTGAAATCAAAATACCAGTATTATCTCCACAGGGGGACAATTTAAACTACATAATTAAATAAATAATTTGGAGAACGAATGAGCTTAGTGGAGGAAACCAATGTCTGTGAGAAAGCAGACAAAGGTTCAACAAACAAATACTCCTGCAGCAACAGCGTCCATGTATATAAATGTACACTGCACACCAAAGCAAAGTGATGTGTTAAAGAGAAAAAAGCACTTTTCTTTCTTCACTAAATGTTACAGCATTCAAGAGAGTAAACACTGATCTCAGAAAAAAAGTAGAGTAAAACAAATCAAGATTTACAAGGAAAAAAGTTATTTCTGTTTTTAAAGGAATAATGTCTACCTTTAGCCTTAATAGTAGCAAATGATGAAACAAAGCCACACAGCACAATTCAAATTTACAGTGTATTTAAAATGTAAAACGTATTTTCCCCATTAAGTTGAAAAGCTGTCTAAGTACACAATACCCCAAACACTGCATGTGCAATGCGAATCATCCCAATGCAGAATATCTAGTTATATTAGCAGGATGAAGCATTGAGTTGCCTTGTCGCAGTTGCCCTGTCCTCATCCTAATACACACTCTTTGGTGGGCAGCAAATATCACTCAGTAAATTCTTCCATGGCGGAAGTGGCATCAACCTAAGTGCCCTGTTTACCTTTGCTCTGCCACAACAATATGAATGTCAGTAGCTGGCAGATCTTGTGATTTTCGTAGGCCAGAACCAAGGTTCTGTAGAATGACTGTGGGTAGCACCCATTCATTTCCTTGAGCTTGGTTTACTTTTTCATAAAACAAATAAGCCAAACAGCTCTTTATGGGATAGCCATTCAGCAATACCTGGTTTTCTTTTAATTCTAGATAATAATTATGGTTTGTCTAAGTGATACTACTATTTTCAAGTAAAATGTTGGCGGTACTATTTTACTACACATCTTTTTGATAAATGCTTCAAATTGAAGCAGTTGATGCTTCTCATTCTTCTTCTGTTGCCAATCATTTACTGGGAGAAAATACACATTGGCCAAATATGATAAATATGGATTTACTTTCCTGCATAAAAATCACGTCATGTTTTTATTCCAGGTCTATACCAGAGGAACACTACAAATGGTAAGGGAGTAGAGGCAAGCATAGTTACAGAAACACTGTATTTTTGTGATACCCTATCTAGAGAGTAAGTGTTTAGAAGCTATCCAGAAACACCAACTACATTTGTAGTTGTGTTTACGTTATCAAATGAATTTCAGAAGTTAAAGGTGTTAAGTTAAAGTTCCCCTCCAAGACTCTGTAGGAGAAAAATGTACCTCAGTTCATGGCCGATTTGGATGTTGACACTATTTCTAAAGCTGCTGGTTTCTGACATCCTTCATCCATGCATGAGAATTTAACCACTGCCTATAAGGAGTACTACAGAAATCAAGGAAAAACCCTAACCAAACAGTACCATAGGTTACATGTCATGGATACATAGGGGAAGCCTACAGGCAGAATATTTTGACCCTTAGACAGCAGCCCACTGAACTTCCAAGAGATTAGTACATGGAACTGACTAACTGACAACTAGTAAGACAGTTTGTTATCTATATATGACTAAATTTTCCATAGTGCTGGCATAGCACATCATTGACAAATACAGCAAAAGAAATTTCATCCAAACATCTTAGAATGAAAACAGACGAGTACAGGCAAAGAATCAGAAAAGGGGAAGCAAATGAACAGTGAAATTTGGCAGTTCTGCTTTTAAAATAATTTTCTTATATTTATATTACAATATGGGGTAAATTAAAAGGATTATGAGTTTAGGCCTAAAGGCTCAGTGAATGCTTATTATCATTACTGTGTTAAGCACCAGGGATGTGCTTGGGACTATACTAGACAGCCTCAGAGCCCTAAGCAATTTAGTCTAAACCAGAGAAGGATAAAACAAGGTGTACCGAGAGATGCAGAGCAATGATGTAATTTGGAAATCTCCCTATAATATACAAAATGAAATGAAGAAAGCTTTAAACTAACAGGGTGGTTTCTGTGAATTTCTTAGAAGAAATGAGTCAGTAAAACATCTCTGAAAATATGGCATTATGGAGCTTTCTGGAAGACATAGGAAGAAAACAAAAGGCATGGGAATGTCGCTTTCAGAACCTGAACATACGGAAGTCATGGAAAGAAATAAGATGTAAAATGTGAGTACAATGAAGTTTCATAATATCGAACTGGTACAGGGGCCAGACTGACAAAGCTTACAAAGAACGGACTCGTGTTTTAGCTACCAGAGTAATTTTTATATGTGATTGGCATAGCTGCAGGGGGAATTGAGAACTGCAGGTGTGTATCAGGCAGAGGAGAGAGATGAGTCAAAGATGACTGCTAGGGGAGAGAGGTCAACTGAAAAGAACTGACGAACACAGAACTGGAGATAATTTAAACTTAAATTCTACAGTGATTAATGACTGAAATGAGAAAGAAAAGCTGTCTCAACTACATTTTCTCTTTTGCTTTCAATATACAGAAAATCCCAAGGGAAAAAAAACCCCTCACTGAAATTAATATTAGTTATCAAAGTAATAATTCCAAGACATTAAAACATTTACACCTTCCCTAATTAAAGAGAACAGGATGTTGTTTATAAGAGCTGCTTATTTCAAAGTGTTACTTAGGGTTTTTCCCTACAGGGAAATAGACTGTAATAGCTACTCCAGAACAGCTATACCACAGCTGATCCTCAAGTTTGTACCCTTCTCCCACATTCTGTGCCTTTTTAGTGGTGGCTGAAGCTAAACTGAAAATAAATCTCCAAATACAGGAGCATCTATACAAGATGCTAGTCCAGAACAGATTTTACATTTTAAATTCAGGCTTCAGTTCTTTTCAGATAGCTTGATTTTTAAGTTTTCACCTAAAACAAGCAAATATTCTTAAATAGATGAAATCAAAATGAAATAGATGAAATTGAAACATCTACCTAAAAAGGTACGCTAAGCAAGCATCAGGAAGAGGGTCAGCTTGTAGCCTTGTTCCAACTTGTAACTCACATTCCCACTTGTAAATGGGGAATTTTGACTTTTAAGAAAAAAAATGGTACCTGATCTGTTCAAGACTCATAGCAACAATTAGCTACAAGGCAGATGCTGCTTAAAACTTTTATAATAAAACACTTCAAATAGACATAGAATGCCTATTGGTTAACATTGCAAACAATGTAATATAATTACAGTACACAAGCATGCAACAGCTACAGTTTCTAACTCAGATTAGAGCTTTCTCTGGTACTATTTTACTGGTACTCTGGCACTTTTCACTGTTAGCAGCTCCAAAGCTATTTCATCAAAAAGACCTAACTACATTGCTACATTTCTCAGATTGCCAGTTTTGATGTGAAAATAGTAAACATGCTGAGTAGGGTGCTTTTTTCATTAAATAACCTTTATTTTTAAGATTAGATTGGCTGATCTTAATTTCTTATGTTTTTACCATATCTGTTCTTTCTATCTACCTGAATATGCATTTAAGTTGAATAGTTATTTATTTAGCAAATCTGAAAAATCATGTAACAAGAGAGTTCAGCACTTTACCTCCAATTTGCCATGTGCACAGCCTAATAGCAATAGGTTGGCTCTGTCCCTCTCACAGGTAATAGGAGACCAAGGCCATGCTCCATCACTAGTTGCTGACCACCAGCAAATGACCATGTCTTGCATACAGTTTATTGCCAGGTGACGTTTCATCCTTCTACCTTCTGGTCCAAGTATATCAATATAAGAAATCTGATGGAAGAAAAAAAGCAGGAAATATTTGAAGTGATAAAATAGTATAGTAAAACAGCAATTGGGAGCATTTACTTTGGCTGTGTGAAAGAGAATGTATATATACAGAGGACTGCATACATGTATCTTCATATAGTCTGTCTGTAAATGTAAAAAACATCTCCTCAGACAGAAAAAGACATGCTCACACTTTTATCTATGGGGAGGGGATTGGGAAGGAAAGGAATGTGTGTTAAGAAGGAATTTGCTGCAATGACTCCAATCAATACCAAAATGTACAGTCATGGTTGCCTGACAGCATCGACCTACACAGAGGATTTAAGCTTAGCCATATTAAATGACAAGTTCTGCAAAGCTGACCAGGGAGCTAAGGCTAATGTTTAAGACATAATCAAGTATTAAATATATTCTACAGTGTTTGAGCAAACATATCTTTCTTTTTCTTTCCGAAATTAAGGAGTCCAGATATAAACATCCACTCTGTGAGAGACTATATACTTCTCTGCATAATGTGGATGAGCTATAGCATCATGCGTAAAGTTTATGCAGCTCTTGAGAATTGTGCCTCTTTCTCAGGAAGGATTTGTGGAATTTATTATTCAAACTCTGTTATTTTGGAGCACGGTTATTTGAAAACATGAGCAGTGCACCATCTGGGTGACACATGCCAAGGAAATATAGATTGCACCGCATTTCTGCTTAAGGAATTAATGGAAGGTTGATAGCTAGGGGAAAAAAAAAAAAAAAAAAAACTATCTTGCCATTGCTGGTCAGCAATAATCGAACCACTTTCTGGGGATTAAGCGCATGGCTAAGCCTACTGGACCAGACACTAGCAAAGGGCAGGGGGTCTTCTTATCAGAGAAATGCTTCTGGAGCCAGTCTCACTACATGACAGATTGCTTTCATATTCCTGTCTGCAAGGCAACAAAGGATGGCAGTAATGCGATAATGCCAGAGTGCAATGGGTGTTAAGAACCCGTTGCATTTATGTATTGTATTTAGTAAATAATCAGGCTCATCCAAATTGTGATCTCACCACTCAACCAAGGCCATTAAAATCAAGGTTAATGCTTTAATAATCCTTTGCTGTTTTTTATATGGTCAAAAAGAACCTTTTTCTATTTGCATGGTCATAATATTATTGACCTCTTCATCCCCTGAATACACATCAAAAGGAACTGAAATCAAAGTAATTACCAATGTTGTTCTCTCATGGTAAACATTTAACTCCTTGTACCGTCGTCTCCTTTAGTAAATTGAAATGGATTAAAAAACACAGATGGGAAAAACTTGCAAGATGTCACAATTTTCAGAACATCCTGTGTTTTACTTGTCAAAATAATTTGAAGTGCAAAGATAAAACATACATAAAAATTAACAGGTACTTGAATGAAAACAACACATAAATAGTTAATTTGGTGACAACACACTAAATGGGATGGAAAAACACAAATACTTTAACAGATATTAATTAGTCCTGTATTGCAGTGTTGACTATTCAAAACAATTTCACATGTAATAACAGCAATAAATCTTTTGTAAACCTTTATGTCTTGCGTTAGACATGGCACTCAAACATGTAACGCCACTGAGAAAAGGCAAATGATAATAGTTATTTTTATATTTTGCTGGTCTTCAGGACTATAGTGATTCATACAATAAGAGTTCCTTCACTTTTCAAAATCTAAATAAAATTCAGGGTGGTATCATTTTGAAAGAAAGAGAACAGAGAAAGTTATTCTTCCATTTAGACATGTGTTGTGTAAAGAAACCTCAACTTTTGGATAAATTACAAAGCATGGCTGAGTTGTTATTATTAATGGCACTCTGGCAGTCCAGTACTGCCTAGCGTTTCCTGTCAATTTCGCCACCATGAAGCTGGACACTGAACAACATAAAGTTGCTTCTGTCCAGGTACCAAAGAAATTACACTGTTAGGATGACAAAAAAAAGAAAAAAAAAATTTCATATGATTGTAAGCAAGCATTTTTCTCATTTTACAGATAGGTATTTAAACCCCAATACTACATGCATTTCTCAAAGCTATACCAAAAGTCAGAAACCTACACTCAAATTTCCTGAATCTTAGCTCCATATTTTAATCCTACAGTAGTTCTATACTAGTGCAAGCTACCTTTTAATTCAATTTCTCTTGGGGGGGAAAAAAAATAAAAATCAACACTGAGGAACTGTTTTTTTTCTCAAGTGTGTATTATTACAAGTTTGCTCATGTGCAATTGAGCACGTTTCCTTTGTTACTACCAGTAGCGATACTGGTGTTGACTCTGTCTGTGATGTTTTAGCTTTTCTAAGTATGACCAAAATCAGCCATGAAGAACTCTAATTCAACGCAGAGAACTGACATAATATTATTGCAGTAGTGAATAATAATTTCTCCTGGCTCACACTGGTGCAATTTTGAAGATAATAAAAATTATATTTAGCTGCCTAGCTAGCAAGCCTCACACAAAAGAACATTCAATTAAAAAATGCAAATGCCTTTTTTTGGCTGGCAAAGAAATAATCCATAGTGATTCCCACTGATTTCAAGAGAAACAAAGTTAACATTGAACATGGAGGCGTTTCTAGAAGCTCAGCTGTGTCAGCAAAGAACTGAACATAACAACCCTATTAAGGAGTGCAGCAGATATTTCTGGTTTCCTAGGGCAGAGGGAGTTTTCTATGGATTAGGCTTTCATTCTTTCCCAAGAAAAAAAATGCCATAACCATTAGAACCAAAATGTACCCAGCAATACCCAGAATGAAAACATTTTCTAAATATAAATTAAGGAGCTATGCCCCTCACAATTAAATGATGAAGGCAGTTTTCAGTTCACCACAGCTTCTTCATTAAAGTTTAGTACTATTAAAAACAACAGCCACACCACACTTTCTTTTAGCACAACCTTAACAAACACCTTAGGCCAGGCACAAGTGCACATCATTTTAAAGTAAACTATGTATCAGCTCAGTTCCTGGTGAACAGTGAACTGTCTCAAATCCACGTTATAGAGGTTGGATCAATCTCGCAAACACAAGTCATTGCTGAAAAGAGGCCCTGAACTGAAACAGCCTGGAAAATGTATTAGATATTCATCCTAGCAGAAAGTATTTCTACTAACCAAGTTAAAATGTATTATGGCAAAACTTAAATCAAACACATCCTTAAAAAACTTGCCTTGCAGACGCAAACTCCCTTATGCGAGGAAGCGAATTACTGAGAAGTTGTCAAGGGGAAAATATTTGCTAGTGCAAGATTGTTTTCCTTAACATTTATCCAGTCTGGAATAAATATAAACTCTCTCTTTTGCTCACTACATCTTTTTACCTTTCTTGGGCAAAGGCTTGTCTCTTCTTCATTCTTGCAGTGAATTGGATGCAGCCCCTTTCCCACTCTGCCCATTCAAAGTTAATTGCCTTTGGCTGATTACTTTTTCACTCTGTTGTGGTGCCAAGCACTTCCACCTAAGGTCAGCCACTGCCCTGATGCCAAAGAGCTTATAGTTAAAATAAGTTATGTCTACGCATCCCAATCCATCCATGACACAGTATAATTCAGCTTGAGATAAGCTGGTTTCAACTGACATCCAAACTGGCTAGTTTAAAGCTAGCTCAGCTATCTCTAGACTACCTTTCAGCGACTGCTGTGACTATGGTAATGACACATACATAAAGGGCAGGAAAAAAAAGGAGTATTTTAATCTTCTCTGTGTAAGTAGTGAATTGAGATACAGAGGCACCAAGTCACTTACTTAAGATCACATGCATAGTCTGTCAGTTGTGCAAAACTCAGCTTCTATATCTTGAGTCCTAGCTCAGTGGCTTAACTGCAAAACCAACTCTCGCAACAACATGATTACTGTAACTAGAAGGAAAATTAAAGTTTCTGCAAAGAATTACAACAGTCGTGGAGCTCAGAGAGATGACTATTATCATCCTTTCATGAGTTTGTGTCTATCAGCTGAGCCACAGTAATTGATCATGTGTGCGTTTTTAGCCCACAGCAAACAAGAGGTAAAATATATTAAATTAAATCTTTTACTCTGGGTTTTACCATTACAGATTTATGCTTCATGCTTGTTATTTGCCAGAATGTGCAAGGGGTCAGCTACTGCTGCTCAACTGACACAAGGTAATCTGTTAAGCAGGGGTAACTCGACTGTGTGTCTGAGCCCTTAACCTAAATACAGTAGAAAATTGGATCCTTCTTGGCACAGTATTTTAACTCATTAACTCAGAATGCCATGTAATTTTTGACTTTTCAATAACTGCCACTTTTAGAATTTGAGCTGTTCTGGTCAGTTATATAAAGGTTTGCAATTTATGCTGCTATACTGTACTAGCAAGTACCAATGATTCATAATGTAAAGTTACTGCAGTGTTGACAGTCACCATTGATAGCTATACCTTAAAGTCCAAACAAGAGAGTTTTTCCAGTTTTCTGTTTGCATCAGGAGAATCCATCTTCTTTGTAAATTGAATAAAGCAGAGTTGGTTATGGTCCTCAAATGACAAGATAATGAAACTGTCTGTAAAAACAGCTGAAAAACAAATAAAAATTGTCACCACTGTAATACTTGTTTCTAGTAACAAAACAAATTACTGAACCCTCCACTGAGACACCGCAAAAAGCAATTTTTTTAAAACAGTATCTTAAATATTACAGTGGAGCCTTTGCAATCTCCTAAAAGACATCAATGTGTCATCCTGCCAGGACCTTATTGGAAATAAGAAATAAAGCCTAGGGAGTACTCTGATTACATAAATCTGAATAAATTATCTCATATCAAGTTACCACTACATTTAAATATGTTTTATGCCCTTCCACATTACTTTTTATCTTGGTTCAGACTTCAATTTGTTTTTTCTTATGGTAACATCCACCAGTGTTTTGGAAATGAACTTAATACAGCATAGTTTGTGTTAAGGATGATAAATGCAGATTATCACGCAGAATCACAAGGAATGGTTTGGGTTGGAAGGGGCCCTTCAAGGTCATCTAATCCAACCCCCATAGTCAAGTACTTGAGGTGGAACTGGTATTTTGACATGTAAGGTTCCAGATGCTGCTGCAAACACCAAGGAGGTTGTTACATACAGGACTATGTTTTAGAGGACTTATGAATTTGTTGAAAGCTTCACGTGGAGGTACCTGAACAATACAGGTAAAAAAGATGGAACAGACTCACTTGGAGTCTGAAAAAGTGCAGTGTTTTCAGAAGGGGGTGCTAGACCAAAATAATTCAATATAAAAATAGAAACTCATTTGAATATGAAAATTAATTAGACAATAGTATCTAGGATTTTTCCCAAGTGTTATCCAATTATTCAAGCAGTGCCCACATTTAAAGAGATGTCTGAGAATTGAGTCATCAGGGTAACTAGTACCAGATCACTGAAGAATTGTTACTGAGAATCAGGTTTAAAGTAAAGCTAGCAAACTGTTTTCAGAAAGTCAGAAATCTCTCTGCTAAAAGCAAAATACCAAGTAAAGTAGAACCAGAGTTAAAACCAAACAAACAAAACCCTGCAGAACAACCCCTGAAAAACAAACCAAAAAAAAAAAGGTATTTGTGACTTATAACCTAGATTCTTAAATGTATTTCACATATCCTTAAATAGATTGACAGTTTAGTCTTACATATAAACGTTGAAAACTCGCTACTCAGCTTTGCTTTGATTTAGTCTAATTTACAAGCAGCTGCATTTTCCAATAGTCATGTACTGGCACAGCTCTGAAGTATCTGGTATGCAAATGTTAAAAGGGTAGAGTTTAAAGCCAAATAATTGCTTTTGAAATGTAACATTAACACTAGCTTTTGGGGAAAAGAAAAAGAAGGAAAAATTAAAAAAGGGTGCTAAAGTACCTGACATGGTGAGTTAGAAGCTGTAACCAAGATCCCAAACACACATGGAAATTCAAAGCCACTGAGTATGGTATCCTCAGTATGTACAAAGTTAAGATGTTTTATATCCTCACAGACATAGTTTACATTAAAGATGACCTACAACACACCTCAGATGCTTCTGAAATTTGTTTTGGTTGAAGGAATGGAAGCAGGATTCAAAGATCCCTGGCCAGGTGTAAATAAGACTCACAGTCCCTTGATTTTCAGTATCTGTGGTTGTTCGGGACAGGAGTGGAGTCTGGATTGACATGAATGCAACTATGGGCAAAGTTAGACCATTATTCAGAGAGGACCCACATGCTCCAGATTACCCTAAAAAGGCAGGCAGTGTTCATATTCTATGTACTTGTACCACAAGACCTCAGTGCCACAGAATAATTTAGAAAATGAGAAATACTGTTTTCTCTTAGGAAATATTTTTTCTAGAATTCTAATTAAATTAATTTTTAAATTTTGCCTATAAATAATAAAAGTCAGAAGGACTTCATTAGAGGCAGGAGGATTATAAATGTAATATTAATTCTGTATTTTGTGGACAGAATCTGACCTTTATTCCAAATGTTAAGAAGATCTGCTGCTCCGAGTAAGAATTACAACATTTCATTAATAATTTTGGCATATCATATCTTTATTCATCTCCATGTATACACAATTGTTAAAATAAGAACTACAATTTTTATACAGACTTCTATTAAATATTAAATTTCTTCTGGCCAACTTTATAATCACAGCCCTAACTCCAACACAGATTTGGAAAGACATGCAATTATGTTGGATGAAAGCTAATTGATTCTAGGACAATATTATGTGATGGTTCTCACATAAGGATAGTTCAGTATAAAAATGTGTACTTTGAACACTATTTGAATGGGTAACAAAAGTATCATCTTTTGTTGTTCATGAAAATAAAAAAAGTATTTCAATGATGGGAATTTGGGGGTTTGCTTTTACTGAACAGAAGCAGTCCTATTTCACCTTCAGATGGGTATTACGAAAGTAGTAACTGCAAGTTTAAGAAATTCTTGAATAAGTGTAAATAAGGACATATCACATTTTTTATAGCAGTTTGAGTGGTGTAACTGTAGGAAAGCATATTTGTTTATTACTGCTTTAGTTGTAAGCTTTCCTACTTAGCTGTATTTTTTTTTTTTTTTAATATTTGTGTTTCTATGACATAATAAGCCAATGTAAGGCAAGATACATATAATTCAGTTATATAGAGATTTCTTTTTTTTTTAAGATAGAGTATTTAAAATAAGTTCTACAAACAACTTCAATTTGGGTATAACTTAGCATCCACACTTTCCTACTTTTTGTCACATGAAAGTATATAATCCTCTCTCTGGAAAATAGATGGCAGAAAAATCTGAGATGGAATTAGTAGTCTAGTAATTTAGGTGAAGAGTGAAAAAAGTGAAAAAAAAAGTCAAGACATTAAATGTATGCTATGCTTTCTATGTAATTGATTAAAAAAAGAGGTTAGGGTCAATTTTTTTATACTAAATATTCTTCTCAAACAGTTATGTTAAAGTTATTTTTTGAAAATAAACTACAATATATTCATAAGAAAAGGTCAGAAGGACATGATATTGCAGGTTTCTTAAATAACCAGGCCTATATTCAACATATTTCTGGATATGGAAGAAAGTAAATAATTAAAGATCAAAGCTAAATCTAGCACATATTCCTATTAAAAGGATGTAGTTTGGGTCTACTTTTTAGGAATCTGGAAGATAATGTACATCTAATCTGGCTCATATTGAATTCCATATTCTTGATCATGCAGATGCCAAGATAGCTGGTTGAGTTCTCAGTGGAGCTCTGTAGAGACACACTGAAAAAGCTGTAGTTGTACTACAGGGGTGTTGAAAACAGGTACATTTTCATAAGTTCCCTTCAGTGTTAAACTAAAACTTAATTTTTATTAACAATCCCTTATCAATAACAATAGTGTGATTCTGAAAATCTATAAATCAGAACAACTCTGCCTAAATAAAGACTTCTCCAAAAAGTACATATTTTAATAATAACTATCCCATGTAATTAATCAGTTATCTAACCTTTGGTTTTGTCCCATTTTCCTACTTGTGAAATAAACATGACAAGTTCAAATGGTGTGTTCACAATGATTAAAATGTGTAACAAACTGAATTTTAGAAACCCATTCAGTATTTGACAAGCCTGAAAACTTTGATGTTAAATATTATTCTTAAAGTGTTCTTAGTCCCGAGGGTTGTAACTATGGCATTACATGCAATTACTTGTTGTGTTTGCAAGTCCCCAGTGGCAATAATTAGTCTACCTGTTGACATACTGTTTCTCTACTCTATTGTTAATGTAGGCAATTGATTTGCACGTGGGTGTAATTACCATCACTGATGGTGTCGGAGATGAGCTTCCCCACCAGGGTCCTGTCAATCACCACTTTCTCCAGCTGTGGCCCAGAAAGGCTTAGGGACACCAATATACCTGAGTGAAAGAGGAGCTAAATCCAAATAGTGAGAAAACAAGACATCAAGAATCATTAATAAAGTGAAATGTTCTAAGGTACATATTAGCAGCTGCCCATTACGTAGTAATCTAATTTTCAAAATTACAAAAAAAGACTTAGCATTGTTGTGAAGATGTCTTATAACAACTTCAAAAGCTTTTCCAATGAAAGAGAGAGATGTAATATGATATGGAATTATACAGGTACAAGAAGTGCAACTGATGAACACTTGAAGAGGATGTGTGCTAAATCCCCAAATGTTGCATAAAATGTACTGAATTGGTTTGTTAAAAACAGAAATAAAAATTCTGTCAGGAATAATGCTGATATCATCCATGGACCGGATTTTTTTTTTTCCTGTATAAAATAATTGCACATCCTACATGAAAAAAAACAGAGTTGGGCTTCATGTAATTTTTTATTATCATCACAGATTAAAACCAGCACTTTTTTGATATCCTTGTTATTTCTGATCATTCATACACTGTTTAAATTAAATAATGGTGCCCTATCACAGTGATAGCTATAGGTTCCCAATAAATCCATATACTCATTAGCATAAGTTTATAGATGTCTCTCCTGTGAAGAAGGAATTTAAACCATTGGACAGAATAGTCAGAGACTTCAGAGTTAACTGAGTATTTCTGCCTAATTAATTTCAATTAAATGATACATATAAACTTGAAGACTAAGTCACAGTACTTATCTGCTCCTGCTGATGCTGTATTTAGTATGAGAGAGAAAATGCTCAGTGGGAGGAGTTATGAAAACAATTTCTTTTTGCATAATTAAACTTAATCACTTTCTGAATGCAACTATTACAGAAAAGAAATTCAGAAAAACCCCACAGAATTCCCTCCTTCATTGTAAGTTGACCTCAGTTTGCCAAGTTACTCCAGCAGCAGAAGTATGTGAAAAACTATTACAGAGATACTGTTTTTTTTAAATATGTAAAAGATAAAGTCAGGAGTTTGTAAAAAAAATTATATAAATTCTGACCATAACAATTACATCTTTGACAAACTTGGGTTCTATGAAATCCTTTATGTAAAAACAGTGAAAAAAAATCACTACTGTAATTTGACATTCTCATGCAGGACTAAAAACACGAGTGCATTTTAATTCCAGTTCCACTGCCACCTCTGACCCTGCAAGCTGCTGGACTAGATGACCTCAGTGTGTAAGTTAAGTTTCAGGCCAGCTCTCATTCCTGCTACATGGCAGCAATTCTGAAGGACTCATTCTGGCAGCTAGGTTCAGCTCCCTCTAATCAGTGTAAAAAAAAAAAAATCATTATTTGTTCAGCAGAGGCTATACCAGCCCTAAACTTGCTGAACCATCTTTTCTGCCAAAGGAATCCTCAGTGGAAACACCATTGCAGAAAAGTACAAAGGGCTCACCTGAGGCCAGAAATGTGGGACTCCAGCTCCTACTTCTACCTAACAGCAGATTTTTAAAGAAATCTGTACTTTTAAAATACTTACTACTAGAGAAATACTTGCTCTTGTAGTAGAATTTGAAATGTTTGTTTTGTGCTGTGAGACAAACGCTTTTAGAACACCATATTGGTACACAAAAATCAGGTGAACTTTCTTGCAGTGAGTTCTACTGGGCTGTATAATAAATAAAAAGTGCTGGGGACAGGAATGTAGTGATTGCCTCTTTCACAATTCTCTGCTCCCAATAATTTATCTATGGAAACTTTCAGTTATGCATGTGTTGCTATATTACTATAGCTCTGTGCTCTCTGTAGCAAAGAGCAGGACAAGTATATTTAAATAAATGAACTTCTTGCCCTGACTAGTATATTTAACCAATATTCTTCCAATCTATCTTCCTGTCAATCCACAGTAGTTTGAAAAGAAATTCTAGTGACATCTGAAGTAGAAACAAAAAATACGTGTGATGTGAATTTTTTTAAGAACAAATGATCATTTCCCATCCTGCCAAAGTCTAATCATGCATTTGCTTGATAAATTCAATGCTTCAATATTCCCTGTCATGACAGATGTCCTTTAAGGTTTTGTCCTAGTAAAAGTGTTAGACACAGTTACACTCATACAGCTTTTATTACAATCTTTCAAAACTTCAATTTATCCTTATGTTGAAGTTAGATTAGATAAAATCACAATTTATTTCCAAGTTGATAATGTTAGGTCCAGCAAGGTTTGTCTACAGTTAGCTATAATTGTTCAAAGAACCTACTGAAAAAGTAAGGGTTGAAACCTAGAAGTTGACAAACTATGATGCAAGCAATGATTAAGCAAAATTGGATAAACACTGTAGAAGAATCAGTTCTAAGTCACTGAATGAGTATCAGCCTGGCAGAGAACAGTAAATCACCCCAAATCCTTCAGTGGTATGTGCCAACAAGAGAGGTGGTGCAACCATATAAACAAACTCTCCAAATTGTGTCTTCCACAACACCTTTGCTCAGGAGCTATGTTCTTCCCTCAGAAATTTTTACTGGAATGGTATGTTGTTCCCATGCTTCCTTTCCTTGCAGGGAGTGAGAAGAGCAAGCTGGAGTTAACCTGGGAGAAAAACCTAAGCGAATCAGAAGTAGCCTCTAGGTTTCCCTGTCAGAGTAGGGATACATGCCACCCCTCCAGGTAAAGAGGAGAGGCAAAACACAGGAAAAAATGTGGTTTTGACCTGTAGATGGTCAATGGTCTCAAAAGACTGTATTATGAAATGAAGCCACATGTGTGTCATTCTGCAGACATCTCACACATCCATTTACTATGCTGTATAGAAACATGCTTGCAAACTCTTGGCTTGAGAGCAACAAATAAGGTTAGGATTCTTGAACTTTTAAATGTTTCAGGGTGTAAATTCACTTTATGCCTGTATGTTCATTTCCAGTAATGACATGAAATCACACCTGTTACAGAGCTAGGTTAGCAATCTATGAAAACTCCAGTGTATGATGACAAGATATTAATATAAAATATTGTGCTAATGGATGTGCTTTGCTTTTACATCTATAAAACCAGTCATTAAACCAAGGCTCTGTATTTTCAACACTGTATAGATCTCTCTCTACGCTATCAGTAGGGCATGATAGACTGACAGAAAGTAGGCAAAAATAATATAATTTCCATGACTTTTATTGCTTCTCCCATTCCACTTCATCCTCATTTTTATAAGAAAACATTCTTTCCCATTATTCTCCACAGAAGTTTGAAATATTTGGGCAAAACTTAAAATACTAGTTTGCCAAAGTTTTGCTATAATAATGCTTAACATGGTTGGTAATATAGCTGCGCTCCACGGGTTTAAGTCCTTCTCTGTAGGAACTTTAGAAGCTAAATTTAAAAAGTAAATCAAAGACCTTACAGACTATATGGCCATGTATGTCAGGATTCTTCCACCTCCTTTTAAAAATCCTTTGGATCAGAATAAGGGCTTTTTAAAAATAGTCCTTAAAGTTTAACATTAAATACAAGCAGGTATTTAAATAAAGCAGGAAAGTGCCTGAGTTACCATTCCTGGAGGTATTTACAAGACATATGGATGTGCCACTTAGTTTAGTGGTGACTTGGCTGTACTGGGTTAACAGTTGGAATTGATAATCTTAAAGAGTTTTTTTCCAACCTAAAGGGTTCTGTGATTCTGTAATAGCTTTCATCAAAAATATTCTGTAAAATAGAAAATATATATGCACTTGTATTGAAACTCCACTCTTTAAAATCCTCGCTCACTGTGTAGTCTATGCAGACTGTCACATGATAATAAGATTTAGGTGCTATTATACATAAGCTTGCATAGTTCAGCTTTCATGAATGGGAACAGTCCAATCATAAGCACGAATGAACATAACGCAAGTGGGGAGGATTGCAAACTTGGCTTGAACACAGATACACAGTGATCCAGCTCCAAAAAGTACCGCTCAAGGGAATAAAAGCAAACATAAGAGGCATTATTTACACAAGGCACGAAGTCATTCCATCTAAAAAATATCAAATTCAGGAAAGAAACTCACAATAATGAAACATCACAATTTTTTCAGACTGAAGTACTGCGATGTGAAACAGAAGAATCATCGCTACAGCTTTAACAGTCTCAAGGTGTTCCTAAATAAAATATGAAAACATGACTTTATACCTACTGGAAGAATAGACAGCCTTTGTACCTGGACATAGCTTTGAGTAAAATGTTTGAGTATCTGGTTGTTCTACACGCTGGGAAAGATGGGTCACTTAATTTCTGTGTTACTGAGGAGCTGAATGTGAAGGCTTCTATAGAAGGAATTGTGTACTTTGAGTACCAAAAATGGTTCTCCAATGAGTAAGACAGACATAAGAAGCAGAAGATGCTCATGGAAGATTTAGCTCCACGAGGGTAAAATGCTCCAATATGTATTTGAGTTACTTTTTATTAAGCAAAGGTCTTAAGTACAGGCTCATGACTTATGGACTTGAGTAGAACTTAAGCATGTACTTAAGTGGATTCATTTATCCTTGGAAGTCTTAGCCCTTGACTCCTCATGCACACAGCTTAGCTGCTGCTTATCAGCCCTTCTACCTAAAAAGATATCTTCAGAGCAAAGCCAGGATTTGCTTCTATCTGATTAAAACTGGAAGAGAAGGAAAATATGCCTGCAAAAAATATTGCTGCAAACTGTTTTCCCTTACAGGGCTCAACCAACAAAGGAATATGCAAAAGGAGGAGAACTGCAAGGCATTTCTTGTTCAAGCAGGTTCTCAGGGTTTTTCCCCACCTCTTCATTCCAGATTGCTTTCTTAGCCACGCTACCATAATTACTCTGTTGCGTACCTTATTACAGATGAAGTTTTTGTTGTTACATGTTACTGTTTCACAATAATCAATGCATTTGTAATTCTAGCTCCAAATCTCTTAAAACCACACAAACACATTAATGGTTGTGATCAAAAGCAACCAAAAGAATTTAATATGAGGACAGTGTTTCTCTTAGTAATTGATGATGGGTACCAGCTTCTCATGTATTCTAGCCAGAATGTCTTGATTTTGATATCAGATGTGCTACTGTATTTCACCATGTATCTTGCTAAATCAGTTTGCTTATGGCCATTGTAGCTGATATAAGAAGTCATGTCACCAAAAATTGCTGTATATCTCAATTCGGAATCCAATCCTATGTATGTCAACGATGGTAACGTAAAAACCATCCATGTACATAGGTAAATTGCAAAACAAATCAAATTAAATCAAATCAAATCAAAGTAACTTAACACAGAATATATAGAAGTTTTTCATTGGCAGGTAACAGGTATGATTCACGGTTAGTGCTTGGCTTTCATACAATTAAATAATTCAGTGTTTGCCTGTGTTTAATCCTGCATCGTAATGCAAATGTAAAATTTTTAAAAAAAGTTGGAAATCGAATGTTTTGGCTAGATCTCATTAATTTTTACTACTTTATATTGTAAAACCAAACCTGAACCAGTGGCATCATTTCATAAGATTGATTTCATGATTCTGTGGTAAAACTTAAAAGCATTCCAAAGAATTAGAGAAGGAGACTAAGAGGAAGGGAATCAGACAGAGCTGAGTTGAGTAAACTCAACAATATTGCTAAAATTAATTACTTAGGTTATTATTCCTCAGTAGGGAAAGCCAAGAAATAAATTGTTTATTTAATTATAAAAATACAGTGCATCATATTGCAAAAAAATTGTTGTTTTGGGTTTTTTTCTGTCATCTGCCTTTTATGGTCTATTTATTTTCCTTTGACATAAACTAACTGAAGATTACAGGATTATTTCAGCAGCTCATCAGAGGTCATCAAAGTTTAGGTTCAGAAGTACTATACAAAAAAGTTGTGCATTCAGATCCTACTGGAACATGTAGGAACAGAGCTAAAGAGAAGACCTCCCTCCTTTAGGGCTCAGCTTAGCTCTTTTAAATAGAAGAGCAAGCTTCTTGACAAAAATTCCTGTGCAGTCTAGGTTATGTTTACGTGAACTGGTGCATCATCTATTTCAGAAGCTCTAAGTAGTACTAGAATGTATACTTAGGACTGCAAAAATAAAGGTCAACAGATTTTTTTTTTTTTTTGCAATGGCCAAGGAAGCAAATATAAAACTTCTTACACACTGATCACATAAAAAAAGTAATATGAGAAATTTTGATGCATAAAATGAAACATTAAGAAAGGTAGAAAGCTGAGCCAACATCATAGTATTTCTAGCAAAACTACCAGTTCTATGAAAAACAGAAGAGCCAATTTTAAGAAATAAGTACATACAACGAACAAGATAATCTGCATGCAAACTAACAAGATTTTTCACTGAGGCATATGCATGAAGTCTAATTGGTCATTTGCACTCGAACATTTAACATAACAGCACACTCATTTTTAGTAGATGGATGTTTAAATTTATGGCCTTTAATTTTTGCCTGTGGGCTAGTTAGTAGCTGGAATTGCTGGAGGAAGCAGTGAGAGATTAGCAATAGTGATGTTTAGGTTCCAGAAAGCACACTAGCAGCAGTCCTACGCTTACTTTTCACAAAATCAGAGGAAAATCTCACAACTTATTTACAGTTATAGTCATCATGTATCATCTTCCAGACTTTTTCTGTTTGTTCTATCTTGCTAAATGTACAACAGCCATTGAGTTTTGGAATGACACACTGTTATTACAACACAAAGGGAACCCTTCCTGGTTCAGCTAAAGATATGGCAGATTCAAATAGACAGAATATTTATTGGAAAATGTGATGGCTGTCGAGTTAAACATTTTAATTTCTATAAATTAATTTACTTGGCATGGTAATGATACTAAAACCCAAAAAGCTGAAAACAAAATACTATAATTAAATCGTATACTCAGGTTTAGCCCAAATTACTAAAAACTATGACAGTCTGGGTAATTCACTATATGTTCTCCATTCTGTTTGTCTGACACATTGCTTCTATTTTACTTGAAAGTTATTGCAAACACAGACTTTTCCACTAGCAGCTGCTCTGGTATGCATCCAAGAAAGCATATAGTGCTGAAACCAGTAGTGTTATGATGTGGATCACACTGTTCTGTGATAACCATTTTCTGCTGAAACAGTTAATTAGTCTCCTACTTAAACTAAAAAAAAAAAAAAACAAACCAAAACGAACAACATCTTTTCCAGAAGTTTCAGAACATTTGTATCAAAAAGGGAGAGTTCAGATATTCCTGCAAAATGCTCAAAGGCAGATGAGCAGCAGAAAACCAAACCGTTTGACATAAAAATTGATAGAAGACAGCTTTTCCATTTTAAACTCTCTCAAATTGCTCATTTTTGTCCTTTTTATTTTCATTTGTTGGACAGCTTATATTTTCAGAAGACGGAAAGTGGAATAGCACAATTGTTTTGGCAGAATATTCTAAACCCTGTTGGAGACTTCAATTATCAGCCATTATTATATAAAAAAACATTTTGTTTTGTGATTGAGAAACCAAAAGCAGAATTTAAGGAGAGAGAAATTACTGTGATTTTATCTATAACTTTAGCTCTAGCTATTGTATAGGCTATACTATCTCTCATATTACAGCTATACAAGCCATCTAAAAAACCCTAAAAAATTATGCAATTTATCAAGCTACCTCCTTACATGACTCAATGCAATACAGAGGCAGACCTAATATGCCAAGATAAATACATCCATCTCTATTCTTTTCCACCTTGTACAGGAAATAAGTAAAATTGTATTTGTCTCCTTTTTGCTTAAGTAAGCATGAAACTACTTAGAGGATGCTAAGTCACAAAAAGGAGTTCATATAGAATTGATAGTCAGCCAAAGGTGTAATAAAGGCAGGGCGATCAAATTTTGGCAAGAAGTTCACTGTTCCAAAGTACATACTGGTAAGGAATGCAGGTAGATGCAGATAGATAGGGGAGGAAGGAAAATGATAGAGGGAGAATGGACAGAGAAAGCATTTGAAGAGACAGCAAACTGGGAAGCAAATGAATACATTCATGGCTAACTGACTCAGTATTTCTTAACCAAATTCCTTTCCTAGTCAGAACAATAACAGGAAAAAATGAGTCCTCTAAATCAGCACACAATTAATATTTAAATAAGTTCTAGAAGATTAAGCATTCACAGATATATACTATGTAATCTGTACACAAATTATATACTTTTACTAGTGATAAGATCTGATAGGCAAATGTAGCTTAGACAATAATATCTTTATGATTGATACAAAAAGGCCATATATTATTTGGCATGTTGGATATTTAAAAAATTTGCTGTACTTCAAGACATTTCCAGAATTTCAGCTGTATAATGTTAAAACATTTAATATTCATCCTGCTAACACACATCTGGAACTATGTGAATTAGAAGAAAAAAAGTCTGAATCTGAAAAAGCATAAAAGTTAGAACACAAAATTTATTTTTATAAAAAATATAGTAATATTTACAAGTATTTTTCCATGCCACAGCAGCTTCAAATACAATGTATATTCCTCATGAACAATGAAGATTGCAGAAATTTATAGCACACATTACATATGTTTTTCAGAACAAGTTCATGATTAAGCAGATAGAGCATGTCATGTTCAGATTTCCCACTGACCCTACTGTTCTGTGTTAACAAGAAAGTCAAAAGCTGTTCCTCATACATTGTCTGTGGAACATATAGACAGAGAACATAGTTATATGTGTGCCACATGTCACAATATCTTTTGTTCCATAACTTGATTAATGATCTAGCTGGTTTACAGTTATAGTTTCCCTCCCATATTACACAAGCACAAAGAAAAACATTTGCAACAGACATATAAATAATTAAAATATAAAATGTAATATACACAGATTCCAGACCTGTCTATATATTTTAACTGCTCCCTTAGCCTGCTATTTTGAGGTACAGGATGTTTTCAGTTTCCCCAGATAATAATAATCTCACAGAATCAGGGTCCTTTCATGTAATTCTTGCCAATAAAAACCAGATTTCCATTTCATAATATCTATGGTTTTGTAGCACGTAACCTCTAGGTAATAAGAGCCCATCCATTAAAACAACATGGTGATTTTCTGTGTTAGTTAACATTTTCACATCAATCACGGTATGGCTGTTTGGCTTCACTGACTGAACATTGCAAGGACTTGTCAAAACATTTTACCTGACATATATGTTTGTTCTTCCATTTGCTCAGCATACATTGACTATTCTGCAGTAAGTCCTAAAGGACAACAGAAAACAGAGAGTTGAGTAGGCAGCACACATTGTCACTATCAGTTAATATACTTCTGATTTTCAAGTTTATAGATGAGGCACGCCACACAAAGATGCAGCTGTTTTACAACAGCCTGCCAGACAAAAGCACATTTATCATCACTGGGAGAGTTGGATCTTTATGAAAATTAAAGCTGTTGAAAGAGGTTTGAAAACCAGATTATATGGTGCTGTACTTGAAACTTACTGAAACATACCTCTACCTCCTTGAGTGTATCTCGCAGTTTGTCTGGTCGCTTGTTTTTCAGTACCCAAGGATAATCTCGAGCTGTCAAATAAAAGTTTAAAAAAAAGATAGAGAAATGTGTATATATAGACAACTGTGTATATATATATATGTGTGTGTCTGTGTGTGCATGTGTGTGTACAAACATACATTTATATATAATATATAAAAAAAATTCTTCAAGGTGAGTTTCCTTTTCTGTGAAAATGCAAACCTAAGATTTCTAGAAGTTACCTTAAACATAAAATTTATCTATAATTGGAAGGAAATGGCTAAGGTTTCTAAGGTTTCTATTGATTTGCATTGTCAAACAGTATCTTTTTTTTAAAAGCTCCGTTGTAGGAACAGTTAGCATGAAATATCCATACTGACCATGACTTCACCATGGCAATTGTGTACAATGTTCTCAGTGTAATATGTTACCCATCTGCTAAGTGCTTGCCATGAGAAAGCATAACATTCAGTATGTTAACCCAGACTCAAGTTATTAAATCCTAAACAGATACTATTTATTTGCACTAGCGTTTCCTTGCCTAATTTCAAAAAGCAGGCACTAACATGTCTGCAAAGTATGAATATATGCATATATAGAGGTATTAACAACAGGCAATTGGGAACACTAACATATTATGGAGTACAGTTATTTATTATATTTGATGTGAAGAATCTGCAAAGTTAAGCAAACAAGAAACTGCATGACTGCTATAGTCCTTTAACAAAGCTATTAATGTTCAGCAAACTATTGCGAAAATTCTGGCCCAATAACATTAATCCTGAAACCAGGAGGCAAAGCCTCCTCTGGAATTGCTAGTAATTGGCTTGTTTCAGAATCACTGAGAATCAGACTCTAACTTGTGAAATTTCATCATTTAAAAGTAAGCAGCTTTCTATTCATAAGTATACAATAAAAACCATGAGAAACTAGAACACATTGTCTTCTTTAAATCTAGCCTATTTAAAGGAAAACTGATGAAAAGTTTTGAGCTCCAAGCTGTCAGCTTGTATGCCAACTTTCAGTCTGAATGACTTAACAGTTGTGTTTAAACCTCTCTGCAAAAAAGAAGCTTAAAATGGAAGTGCTACAGAGTGAAAAAAAAAAAAATGAAGGATTTCATATATCAACAAAAGAGCACACCAACAAACAACTTCTCTTTGTATTTTATTGGACTGAAGCCAGCATTGGTGGAACTGTTATGATAATATTAATTAGGCTTGTAAGATCACATTTTCAATGGGTGCCTTCATAAATACCAGAATATTTATCAATATACACAAAATGGGAAATTACCTGTACAGACACCAAGCTAAATATACAAATCATCAGCTGTGATTAAAGGTACCCAGTGCTCCTCTTTATGAGATGTGCCATGCAGTGCTTTGTCCTAGGCCACCCTTGTATTTACAGCAACAAGGTGCAGTAGCTTGTGTTCCTTTTACAAAAGGTAACAGTTGGGGTTTCAGTATAACGGGGTTTATCTGGGCCTGCGTCTCTCTTCATACAGGCAGTGTCTGTAAAATAATACTATGCAGCAGAGCACAAGGGATGTAAATCCATTTTGCTTCTCCATACTCAATCCTTTCTCACCTCCCCACCTTTACAGAGCTGTATTGATTCTGGCTGACACACAACCCTCCACAGTAGGTGTAGATTTACCACATAGCTGCATGCACCTTTATACGCATACCCTGTGTGGCTTCAACTGCTCCAAACACACCTTACAGTGTTGAAAATAACTTACCCTTCCCAAACATGTTTTGCCCTCAAACACGCACACAATTCCACATGAATGTTCATTATGACAAGATAAAATGTTACATATTACTTTGGGAAGTCATCTAAAAATCAATTAGATTTTTCAAAATTGTCATATGTTTGAACATTAGTGAATGCTCTGAGCAATAACAACTATGCAGGAGTTGTAAAACTTGAGCTAAAAGTTGTACTAATATAAAAATCTTTAACTGTCACAGTACTGCTGTGTGATAGCAAACTGAAATGGCTTTTAACTAGATAATGGAGGAACAGTGCAAGCATTTCAAAGCTAAAAGTGTTCTATGAAGGCAGGTGATTATTAACTTGGAATTTGATTTTGTCTGAAAGTATTTTGGTTATGATTTTCAGTTTTGAGGCAGTTAATATTTCAAGAGCTGATTGGGAAGATGTTTATTGCTCATCTGTTGAGAAAATTTCATAAGGAAAAATCTTGATTGTGATTCTATTTTCTGATTTCTCTTGACAATAGATTTAAAATGCGATAGACACTACCATGCTTAGTGACACAGGAAAAAAAAAAACAAACCAAAAAACAGATTGCAAATATGCCACGAAGGAATAATTAAAACTTATTAATTGTTTTGTGCTGCATAGTTGTCTGACCATCTATCTTTGATGGCATGTGCAGAAAGTTACACTGGCAGCAGTCTGAGGTTATTTTAATGCTTTTCCAGGCGCATTACCAATACAAATGAATTATTTTGTCTTACTGTAATGAGAAACTCAGAAAATGTCCTTACATTCTGCTAGCTTTTGCTTCTCTTCTAAGTAACCATGCTTCACCTGTGATGCTAAAGAAAGGATGAAAAGATGAATGGTAATCCTTACAACTGCTGTCAGCAAATATTAATATAAGAGAGAAGATTCTTACAGTTTGATAAAACACAGAACTTTACAAAAAAATTAAGACAGCCCCGATGTTTTCACCTCACACGGCAGGTATCTTAAATTTGCAGTGAAAGAAAGGCTTATGCAGCTCAGCAGGTGGGCCGGCGTTAGCGAGCCTCCAATCTCATCTGATAGCGAACTGAGCTGCAACTGAGCCCAACAGAGAAGCTGAGTCAGTCTGTCTGTCTGTCAGCAGAGCCACGGACACAGAGCATTAGCCCCGAACCTCGGTCGGCGGGACGCCCGCCCGCGGCTCCGCTCCCGCCTGGCCGCGGAGAGGGAGGAACTCGAGCCGAACAGACCTTTCTGGCCCACGCTGAAACTTCCAGGATTAACAGGATTAATCAGATAAAGAAAATTGATCGTTCTCTCCGCAATGGCCATTTCGGAGCCCGGGCAGGGCTGCAAAAGGCCGGGGCTGGCCCTCCGCGCGCACACGATGCCCTCTGCTGGGGTTCCAGCAAACACCCAAACGCCCAGTGCGAAGGGGTGTGCTGCAGCAAGGGGAAGGGCTGAACACAGTATGAAATACAATAGAAAATATAATAATTTGGAATATGAAATCCCACTGAGGTTTCTAATTATGTAAGGCTTGCTTTTATGCAACTCTTTTGCCAATTTTTTTCTTCTGTGGAATTAAAAGGTTTTAAATACTCCTGATGTTAGTCAGGAGAGATAATCTCCTTCTGTGCTTCCTTACTCTGTAGAAATATAGGAGCATATATTAACAAGAAATTCAGAATTGCATTTTTCAGAACAAGCAGTCAGTGTCAAAGACTGAGCATTTGGAAGTTTTGTTTAGTTTTAGTTATGGTTATTTAATTTTTACCTGGTTCTTTCTTGTCACAGTACTGGTGGATCCCGATATCTTCTACTATACAATTGAATGAAAATATATTTAATTATGGATGTGACACGGGAAACAAAACACGACTTAGCAAGACAAGTTCAGAATTTCAACTTTTCATAGCTGGAGCAGAGTGCTAAAATACAAGCAACAGTGGGAAAAAAATCAGCATATACCTGAATACCAGTAGGACTTAACCAGAAAGCAAATGCTGAAGGAGAACATCTATTTGGAGCTATCGTTTCCTTCACATACATTTTGATTACAGCTGCCAACATGTAAAATTATTTTCACCACATTCTAAACCAGCATCTTTTGTGTTCTTTCACAATGACAGGTAAGGACAACAGCGACAAGGGTACCTCAGAATAACTTAAAATGTTTTCTGAGGACAGACATAGCTGAGCTAAAGATAACAGGATTTTTTTTTTTAAGATTCATGAACTTGTATAGCTGCCTTTTCAAAGGATTCAATATTTTTAATGTACAGGTATTATTGTCTACTTGGTTCCCATGGCAAAGGAATTTGGATGTTTCAGCTCCACTGGGACTGCAAGCCATGGCAGCCAGTTCCTGGTGTGGCTAACTGGTAAATACTTAGGTGTGACACAGCAAGTTCCACCAAGTAGGTCTAAGTATAGCTTGAAGTTGCACTGTTTTAAAATAATTAGTCAGTCACCACATCTGTCTCCTCCTAAACTCAGACAGGAATATACCACTGGGAGAAATTTCTGATATAGAGGAATGTAGAAAGGCACTGCAATGGCAGGCAGCTTTTCAAACAGGACAGCAATCCTCCCTTCTGCCTCAGAATTTTAGGATGAGGTTTGTAGACAATGAATAAATGGACAGAGAGGAAGCAAGAAGGTCAAAGGTGTGAAATAGGCACAGTAGGCCACAGTACACCTTGAATTACAGTAAATCACAGCTGTGTGTTTTCTTATACCATCAGACTTCTCTGCAATACAGCTTTTGATTTTTAATATCATTGTTACAGAACAACTCTCACACAAAGATAGGATGCCAAGACATACTAAGTCAATATTTGACTAATAACTGAATATTCATTCACATTCAACTGAACTGTTAATAATATTCAAAATAGTATTTCAACAAAAGTATTGTACACTACAATTGGCATGAAGTGTCATAAATAATATTTTTATATGGTCCACTTAGAAACCAGTGGGATTTTTTTTTAGTATTAGATTTTAGCAATAGCAAGGCAAGATGAATGAAGGTAATTTCTACACAGCTAGTAATTAGTCATATATCTCCTGGAACAATCAACTATTAACATAAATATATCATTGTAAGTATAAAATTTCAAGTAATCATGAAAAATACCCAGAACATGCAGTATTTATTTTTATTTTCATGCTAAGTACAAATCACGATGCCTCTGCAAATCACTTGACTATAGATCTTTATTCACCCAAACTAGACATTAAACTAAAGCTTACAGTCAAGTAGGCCATAGCTTCCGGAAAAAGAAAATGCATCCAATTAAATATTATCTTAACATTTTTTACTTGAAAGGATGCTCCAGTTCTATGATAAGCAAGAAGCAGACTAAGTTCAAACATCGTACTGCTGGGTAATTTTCTTTCTCTTAAGTATAAAACCAACTTCGTTTGGGTATTCTGAATTTTATATCAGTTTAATGTTCATCAACAAGCTTTGCTGTTTTGTTTTAGTAGCAGGTAACAGCTCACCTCTAATATGTAAGTTTGTCTTCAAAGACCACAGAAACATCTCAGTCAGGCAGAAAGACATCTGGTGGCAGATGGAGCCTTATCACTATCAAAAGAAGGAAAGAAACTCCATGAGCAAAGTATTACCTTCCATCACCAGTGCAACTACAGGTATTTTTGAAACTAAGTGCTAGAAGAACCTATCACTGATGATATTTTGCTGTATGTAACTTGTAGCTTTCAACTGCAATAAAATTAATAACACATAGGAAAGAACAGAATAAGAAATGCATATATGTCTATATACACATGATATAGAAAGACAGTTCAAAATTTATTTACAGCTGCTCTTCCTAAGGAACTTTGTGCCTGGTGCTTCTCATATACACATTGTAATCTATTTTTACTGTATGGTTATTATCTTGACACATGTAAAAGTGAAGCTACTACTTAAAGATCTGGCTTAGATAGGAGAATTTGACTTTCACGCCGAATTTTTTAAACACTGTACATTGGAAAGTGTCAATATAGTCAAGAAACAGTTTTGAACACATTATGTTTGCAGGCATTAGTTATAGTAATAAATGTAAAAAAAAGATGTCTTTCTAAATTAAAAAAAGCACTTATTTAAATCAATTAAAACAAAACAAGAGATGTGAAGCATAAAATACAGGAGTTGAAATATTATGTACATTGGCTACAGTTCTAAACTGCTTGCCTTTTTTTTTTTTTTATCAATCTGCATATTCCCACTAGAGGATGTGTTGTGTTTCAAAGCAGCATTGAAATCTTCTGAGACACAGTAACCAAAAGACGTCCCTGAGTAATTTCCCACACTGCTGTACTTGTAAATGGGCCATCAGACCAATTACTTAAATTTCTTTTGCTAAATCCAAGAATACACTGAAAGCTGGACTCGGAAGGGGAGTTTACACAAATACAGCACACTTAAGAACCACTGTTGGTATGGTACTGCACTTGAACTTTTTTCTTTTTTTGAAGTGGACTCTTCATTTATTTTCCATTAGTGTCATGTAGATAATGAATAAATTACAAGATGATTGCAGAATTCCTATCACATAAAGTATCAGACATTTAAGTCAAGAGTGCTATGATGAAAAATAATGTGCAAGAATCTCAGGTAGCATCAAGGAAGCTATCACAGTTCCAGCAGAGCTATGAGACCTTGAGGTATTATCACTCAAGCTAATATGAATGTTTTGATGCACTGCCTAATCCACTGAAATAGCACCAAGTGCTTTACACTGATCCCCAAATTTACAAAAAGTCTTGCTGACTTATATGCTCCATAGTTCTATCCAAAAAAAAAAAAAAAAAAAGCTCACAACACACATCTATTAAGTGGAATATACTTTCATCTTAGGTGACAATGAGGTTTGGAAATAAATGCAAGATTAGTAGCATGGTGGTTTGTTGAACATGGGAATTATTTTTGGTATAAATATGGACGAGAGCAGCCCCTCATTTTCATGTTGACAACAGCAAAAGGAGATTATACATAATTTTTTTTTATGTTTTCTCTTTTTTTTTTTTTCTTATTTTAATTAATAAGTGAAACAAAACTTGCATTTTCCAGGGCCCATAGAACCTAGATTAGAAGATCTCTCACCATCAGGAAGTAATCAAATAGACTGAACTTCTCAAAATCTTATCATGGTTTTACTAAAAAACACCACCAAACCACAAACCTGTGATTGGCAGATGTTATGTTCAGCTCAAGAGAAAGCACATCTGCCCAGATGATGAGGTAAAACTAGGATATTTTAGCACAACAAATAATCTAACAAATTCACCAAATTACTCCAAAGCACTTGTATGTAGGCTCCATGGGCCCTTTTAGTTGTGTCCTCCTACTGAACATAAAGTTATCCTGCAACATTTTATTGCTGCTGTGTGCCTTCCAAACTGACAGATCAGAGAAGACTTTCAAGTTCTTATTTTTTTCCACTGAGTGTCAGACACACAGAGGAAACTCTCCAAAAAAACAGAAGGGAGCTTTCAAATGATCATTAAATACTCAGAGTCCAAGCCAGGTAGTTTAAAAAAATTTGCCCTCAAAAATGAGGAAAAAAAGTTTGTAAGAAAATATTAAAACCTCAAAAACTTCTAAAGAACTGCATTTCAGTTCTGCACTAAACCTAGATGAAGCAGTATTCTCCACATACCTAAAAAAAGGAAAAGACATTTTGTCAGTTATTCAAATACTGAGTTTAGCTTTTTGCTTCTCCCTTTATTTGGACTCTGAGCATTCACAAACCAGCTAATTATGGCAACACTTGTTACTGTTGTGCCAGTGAGAATGGACATCTGCCCAAAAAATATTGCTCCAGTCTATCAATACTCTGACCTGAAATACTACTTTCTGATTAGTTATAGTCTACAGGAAAAACAAACAAACAAACAAAAAAAAAAGAGAGAAAATGTGATTCTGTAACAAAATATGGCATTGTAAAGTCTGAATTATTCTTTCTTGTTCCTTTTGACAGAATAGGCACCAACTTTCAGAGTTATGCAACGACATCTCACTATTTACCACATCATTATATTCCATCTCCAAAGGGATGAAGATGATGAGGAAAAAGGGATCCTCCTATCTTTGAAAAGTGCCTCTCAGAATCTACAACATTCCTTTAGCTACATGAGCTAGGCCCTGGTATTGCAAAGAGGTAGACATGAAAAAAAATATAAAAACTCCTGACATTGAGCTGTAAGGACTCCATCCTTCCCTCTTCAAAATTGATTAGCATTTGGGAAAAAGAAGATACTATAACTCTTATTCTTAAAGTAAAACTGGAATTCAATTTAATAGCTGGTTCTTTTTCTGGCTCATGCAACACTGATTGTCAGCTTTCACAATATCTCCACAAACAATAGGCAGGGATATTTTGGTGGTTGCAAAAGCTTACTGACTATTTAGAGATGTTCTGCCATTGTTAGCCTGCTGCAGTAAGTGTTAGCAGTGCTTTGTTTAAAAAAAAAAAATCTGCAGTTTAGTAAATCTTTGTTTAACCTTTGTTAAAGAAAATAACCACCTGGCCACTTTGTAACATCAAAAATGCTGAAACTCATATCTGGGGTCCACTCCGACACCTTCAATATAGCTGCTGTTGTGCCAAATAACTAGGAACTCTGCACTGCACGAGTGGCTCAGAGAACTGATACTGTATTTCTCTTCTTTCTACACAGTTACCTAGCACAGTGGGGTGTTCGTGAAAGGCAAAGCCCATCTCCCAAGGCAGGTGCATCCCAAGAACACAGAAAATGTGTTAGGAGTGATCCTAGAGGGATAGCATAGGAAATGCTGACTACAACAGACCCTCTGAACTTTGTAGCCATGGCGCAGAGTCACAACTCTATCAAGTGCCTCTCTAACAATAAATCCCATAACTGCCAAGCTACAGGACAGTATTTGATGAACATCTGCCTATTCCATTGAAGGTGAGTGAACAGAAACCCAGTGTTCCCAGCAGAAGAATGATAAACAAGGGGCAACCCTTCCGAATTACTGCTGTAGTTTGAGGCACACTTCTAGGAGCAGAAACAAGGTCACATAAAAAGCTAGTCAGAAAGCAAGTACCCCTGTGCCACAGCAAGTTACAAAGTTACTGCAATAACGTGTATACACATACTAGACGAGGCTCTTTCATTTTGAGATGCCTTTGGGCAGACGTTATAGGTCAAAATGTCCAAGTGAAAGAATGCTGCAGAATCTATTTTCCCTACTCACATGGTATCTGACTTTCATACTATACCAGGAATTATAAGAATCAGCACAAGCTACCCTTTTGTTGTCTCCAACTCCAGATTGCTTTCATGTTCTCTGCATCTAATTTTTTTTTCTCGGAAACATGGAAAACATAACCACAATGGGCTCTTATTCAGAAAATTAAAAAGATGTATTTTTTCATTTGACTTAAAAATTAATTACACAATAGCTCTACTAGCTATAGATTCCAGGACAGATTACCCTTGATATCAGTTCTGCCTCCCTTCCTCCACAACTCCAATGTTAACATTCCATCCCTGGCATCACTACAGCTCATTCCCACTGTCCGGCTTGTAACTTGGACATCAAATGTTCAACAGACAAGGTAAGTCATCAAGTCATCTTCCAACTTACTCTATGCTTCTGTGACATAACATTTGGAGCGGAAATTACTATTCCTCTTCATGACTTAATTTCTTCTTCATATAGGGGAGAAACTCCCTGCAGCAGCAGCACGATATGATTCACGAATGTAATATCTGGCTCTGCAAGTTACAGTTTAGATAGAACTATGTGCATTAGATCAGTAGCAACTTGCTGTATGCTTTAAGTTGATACAACAATTTTTGTGTAAAGCATGTAAAATAAAATTTTAAACATAGTTTTACTTTTTTAGCTACACTTAAAATTTTCAGTCATTATTCTTTTTGAAACAGACCAGTGAAAATGTTTCTCAGTGATGTTCCCATAGATAATAACTACAAAATATTCTCCAAATCTTACAGGATAGGCTTCCACTTTTCACAGTTGTACAAAGCTATAGCTTATTTGATATACCATAAACAAAGAAATAAAATCAGTAAAATTATGACAATTTGTAAGACTATTTTGTATTCTAGCACTAAGCAGAAACAATCCATATTCTTCCTTCACATCCACAATTTATTCCACCAAAAGTCAGCAGCATAATGATTAAAAGAAACAGCTAATTTTATATATGTATATTAATAATTTAAATTTAAGAAAATATGTCTGTCAGTCTAATGTTTTAAAATTTTTGATCCATTGATCAAGTTTAATCTAATCTGACTTGTTTTCTTGGAAAAGAAATTCTCAAAAATATGTAATTCTTGCAAACGTTATGCAAATCTGCAGCTGAGCACTAGAAAAGTCTCGGTACCAGAACTGAGGGACATGCAGGCATAGCTCAGACCATAATCACTTTTCGTGGTGAAATCTGTAGATCTAGCCCAGTCAGAGCACATTGTTTCTCTCCAAGCTGGAAGATCTAACAAAGTATAGCTTATGGAGACAGTGGTGGCATGGTGGCCATGTGTGCTGCAAACATGGGGAGGAACTGGACAGGAGAAGGGAAAGAACATATGGCAGGTTGTAGGAAAAAGTATGGAGGGGGTCTCAGGCTGCAGTGGATGGAGGAAAGGGGGCACATGTGGGGATTGTGAAGAGCATATATTGTATATATGGCTATATCACTACTGCATAAGAGACAAGCACAGAACACAGCAGCTGGGCAGAGGGAGACCACTGGAAATTGTTTAGTTCTGTTACCTGGTGAACGAATTGCCATTCAGACATTGCCAAATGTACTTGTTTCTCCCTAATGGGTACAAGAGAATAAACAGGCTACTTCTCATCTGTGACACTGGCCCAAATGTTTAGAGCAAATTATGCAAATATGTATGTGTGAATACGTTCTTGCTCCTATGTAGAAATCTAAGAGTCTGATCAGGTTTTAAGGTCTTGGCTCAATGGGTCCATTGGTAAGATCAGCTCTGATTTTTTAGCCACAACACTTCTAAAATTCATAAATGTTTGGATTTATGACATCGTAGAAGTGGCACAGAATGTCAAAGTTTTATTTTGGTTACAAGTTAAATGGGTGAAAAAGTGGCATTCTCTCTCATTGTGCAATCCTGTTTTTGGATTGCACAGATTAGCAATTCTATCACCTACAGAGAAAATAACCTCTTCTTATTTCATTCTTAAATGTTTCCTTCATTTAATCATGGAAATTTGACTTAATTTTCTGATAAGTAGAGGCTCCAGTCTTCATCTTTCACTTTGCATTTGCCAAGTGTGAGATACGTGCATTGTAAACAGAAGCTCCACAGTACATAATAAATGGCAATCAGGGTCCTATTTACCATTTATTGTGGTTAACCACAACAATGAGTGTTCTGTCATTCAAGATAAGATCAAAATGCTCTAGCTACATAAAGAAAAAGACTGACCCAATAAAATTTAGATCGTGGGTTACTAATTCTTCTGTAATAGCAACTGAAAACTTGCCTTATTAGTCCCCATTCTTTCTGCTCTGTTAGCACCTATGAGTACAGCTCTTGCAGCTGGCCCACTAGTATCTCACCAATTCCCCTCTGCTTCCAGATCATCACTGTAGTATGTCACCTCTATAGGCAGGCTTAGGCTTGTCTTCTTTTTCTTTCCTTTTTCTTAAGATGCTTGCTGAACTCAGAGCCCTTCTTGCCTGCAGCTACTCTTTCTGAGCCTAGGTCACAACTACTACTCCTGGGACTGAAATTCCTTGCCTGAGACCTTTGCTATCTTTAAAGCCCACCGTGTTACTATTCTGTTATTTATTTACTTCTCCTTTAAATCCATTTCCACCAAGAAAAGACGTGTAGATATTGTAGTATAATTGAAAACCAGGTCTCCTGTCCGTAAAACTAACCTCTGATTTGAAGAAGAAATACAGGCACATATATAAGCACTCTTATAAATCTACTCAGTGCATAGTAATTCATATTGTAATATTAGTTTAAGAATATTTTCTTCTAACACAAATAATAAGTTGATCGACTATCATAAATTTTAAGTTCTAGTCAAATATTTATTGTTGCTTTTTTCTTTTTCTTCAATGCTACTTTCTTTCTCTTCAGACTTTGATGACTTGGAATATTTTTGCCAAACACATGAATAAAGCAAATTCTTCTCCTTATTCTAACTTCCCCATTTTAAATAGGAAAACTATTTTGTAGATGGGTGAACAACACACAAGAGCACTCTGTATTGAAATACGCAGTGAAGTTTCTATTGTAAGAAAGGCCTGAATATGGCTTGCAGAATAATCATTGAAAGGAAATACATTATCTGATAACTCAAGAATTCTGGCATGAAAAATGGTACATTGTAAATTTATTCCCTTATACTGTGAAGTTGTATCATACTCCATTGAATTAATTTTTCTGAGGTTTGTTTTATTGTTTTGTGAGTCTGAAAATAATCCTTTTTTTTCTTTCTGCAATGACAGTTATATTTACTTATTTTTTCATACCTTAAGCTATTTACATGCTTAACTGTAAAATACACCCACACCTCCTTAAGAATATTAAGGCTATTTGACACATACTAAGACCACTGAAATTCTATGAATGCTGTAAAACAGAATAAACTTTTTATCTCCACTTGGTAATAGTTAAGATTACTGCTTGTGCAATTACCCCGGGCTTAATACATTTATACTTAACTATTTCAACTGCATGCAAAATGTTGAGGCCCTGATCTTGCAGTGAGTTCTAGAGCAATGGTCTCCTTTACCACCATGACAAAAGTCATGGGAGGATCATGTCATTAAACAGTAACCACAAAAAACTGCCGCCAGACCTAATTTATAGTAAAATTAACACCAGTGTTTGAGATATTTTTACACAGATTAGTTGTATGCTGGGCAAAAAGCCATGCAGGCCACCGTTCAGGATGCAAATTGCTGTCTGAGACAGAGATATAGTTTAGAGTTCAGCTGGACAGCTATCTCCTAGATAGAGGGTGCTGAAGTTCAAGGACACATACAGAAATACCACAGAAAATCTATATGGGGGTAATGTTGCCACCTAATGGCTTGTTCATGTGTCAAAACCAAGGTACAATTTTTGCTGAGTTGACACCGAAGTAAATAATGACAGGATCAGAAATTAAACTCTTGCCTACTGCCCAAACCATGCTACCAGCTCTCCTACCTACAGAAACACACTTCCAATGTCTGTTACTGGTACACTCTTTTGAAAGACAGCTATTGATTACCTGAACAGATAAGAAGATTAACAACAGTGAAGCAGAATGAATTTGAGGGAGGTAATGCCATTTGTCAAGAAGATACTTAGTTTATGTATCAGCCACACCTCTGACAACATTAATGAAGCTAGGAATCATTCTCCAATTGATATTGCAGGCAAGTATTACAATCTATAACAACTCCTGTCAGAGCGGGTGCGAAAAGTTAAGAAGGTCACAGAAAATAGATATAATTGACCTGGGTTTTTACTTCACGGAATGAAAAGTTCATATACACATTTTGATAAAGACCCTGAAGGCCTTTATTTAAACCAGATAGTAGATAAGTGATCCAAACTACAGATATCCAGTGCTGACACATGACATAACGTAATTACAGAAGTACAAAATGTCAAACTGTTTTATACTATTCTTTTAGATAGTGACTGTTGTTGTAAATAAATGAATTTTTCAATACTTAAAGGTCAGTAGGTTATAAAATTTCATAACAGTGATTTCTTATTGTCAGGCAAAAGAGAAGATAACAAAATCTTTTTTAAGCTAAGCAGAAACAAGCATCAGAAGATGAAAGGACCTGCAAATTATTCAAGCACAAGAAAAGTCCTTGCTCCATTGCCCTACCATTGTTGCAACTCCTGTTTGCAAGGAAGGATGTTTACATCAGCAGGTCTTTAAGCTGAGAACAGCAGTTCACACTCAAAATTCATTATGTAAATGTGTGGGTTTACTGTAGTACTATTGACAGCAACATATCTGAATTGTTTCTTTCCACTTACACTTCTATGCACAGGCATTTTAGTTCATCAGCTGGCCTTGCAACATGGGCTGCTTCTATTAAACAGTGATCAGAACAGTAATTAAGTTGAAAGCAATGTGTTAAGCATAGCTCGGTCTGAATGGTAACCATGCTCGCACCTAAACAAATCAGATTCTTCTATGTTTTTATGCAGTATTTCTCGTGTAGCTAGCAAACTACTAACCAGATCTGTGAGGATGCCAGCTGTTTTTTTAAAAATGCAGCACTGACAATAGAGCTTGAACATATGTTTAGTTTTCCTTTTATGTGCTGTACCAACGAATTTCTCACTAAACTGTAAAGCTCCTGCCTTTAGTGTTTGATGCTATGCATGGTAACTGAATAGTTATTTAAGGAATTTTCAAAAGCATATTGGCAAACATGTGGATTTGATTTACAAATTTTGCAAATTTGCAAGCTGTCTTTGAAAAACAGAAGGATATTTCTGAGTACATTGTATGAATTTAATAAATGTATTATAACAGGTTGATTATTTTTATATCTACAACTTGATTTTTTTTTTGTCAGTACATTTTGCTATTTAAATAATTTCCAGTAGCTTCTTTACATTGACCTATTTTCTTCTGTTTTGTTTTGATGCAGTCAATAAATTAAGCAAGCAATAAATTAAGCTTCACTAATATTTGAAAATCACCTTTGAATAGGCATTTGCAAGGCTCATTGAGCTTCTTGTTTGCAAGCATTTATTTTTAAATGTTTTTTTCTGAAATACTTGAATTCCTGTTAATCCAATGAGACTTATATCTTGCTTTCTTCAATGTAATATTAAAAAAACCCAACTAAATGCCTGTGTGTCAGACTTCCTTTTAAGAAAGATTTGATTGCAAACAGAAACAAAAAGCCTTTCTTCTTTTGTACTCCTTTATGATCTTCAAACAGGTTTCTATGAAAAGGACTAATATTTTTTCAATTTTAAGCCATACTCACCTTTGCAGTTAGGAAAGAAAAAAAAAAGAAAATTTTATGTTACAATAATTAATTCCTGATTGTAATGCTACAGTATAGTTCATGTTATGTTCTCATTATGCAGATATGCATTAGGGAAAATAAAAAAATGCATTTGTTTAAACATTTCCATAATCACATTTGATACTGTTGAGTGGTGGTGGTCACATAAAAAACAAAGTGTACACATAGTTTAATACTGAATTACAAACTACTTGACTACTCTTAGGAGAGGCAAGAGAGCAAAACATTTGGCCTATAAATACAGCTAGTTTCAGAAATTTACTCTATTAAAAAAATGCAAAAAAAATAGGCCCAGTCCACAGTACATGAGAAACAACAATTTGAGGGGTAGCGGGAGACAGAAAGAGGGGAATACGACCAAGCCAAAACTCAGTATATTTTATACCAAAAAAAAAAGAAAAAAAAAAAAAAAAGAGGTCATTTAGGCAATCCAGCTAACCAAAGCAAAAGAAACTTTTCCTGCCAAACAGAATTAACTTCAGTTTCTCAGTTAATTCACCAGTTTACTCAGGACATAACCTTCAGTTTTTAAGCATTCGTGTCTCTGCCAGTGAGCCAGATGATGCTGACTACATTACTAATACAAGCATTTCACAGGACAAAAATTCAGTCCAGCTTCATTCTACCTGTTATGTGAGCAGAGTACAACAAGCTGTCCGTACGATACCTGCAGTTGCTTTTAACCAGTATTTAAACCAGTTTCGGTCTCAAACCTGTCCTGCAACTGAAAGTCATTAGATTTAGTAAGTGCCAGCACCATCCCTATAAATTTGAGTATGCATAGTAAAGATAAATTGAGTTTCAAGATCTGCAAGAGATCACACAGATAACTAATATCTCTCAACACTTCTTAAGAAAGACTTTCCTCTTGCTAATAACCATCACCACTGGATGAAAACTGTTAGGTGTCACTTTACAATCAGCTTCATCTGCCTTAAAAAAAGCACAAAATTACAGTATCTTTATTTGATATGCTAGATATTGATACTGATGTAGAAGTAATTTCATTCACCAACCCCAGTTTCACTCCTTGAAAGAATATATGCAATTGCTCCAATTTCTGGTTGGCAGAGTCTAGTAGTCTTTCTTAATTTCTGTAAAATAATGCACTGGTAGAATTCTTACATTATCTGTTTTATAATCTCCTTTAAATGTAAAGTGGACTTCTAGTCAACTCTTAATATTTTAGAAAAAAAAAGATAGCTTGCAGCATCTTCCCAACACGTAGTTAAATTGTGGGGAGAAAGGTGAATTGGCTTTCCATAGAAATGACCTTTTTTTTTGATAATACTGATGATATACTACTTGGCTTCAGGCTTATTGTCTTACTTGTCCAGCTTTATATTGCATTTATTTTCCTACTGGACAGATTTGAAGGAGATAAGACTGACATAATCAAAGTACATGCATGTTTAGGCATGAATTAGCACATCAATGTATTTGATCATTTATCCTTTCTTTTCATGACAACATTTATTAGCTTTACTCCCATCATTAACTGATGGATTTATGGTGCTTGTTGAACAAAAAGTAATACAAAGCAGCTCTTGCTAGTACAAGGAATGTTTACTGAAGTTACCAACCCTTTCAAAATCTGTTAAAATTATAAAGTATAATGCCAGAAGGAGTAATTAGCTTACTAAAGTATAAGATTAGGCAGACTACCTGTTTTTATTTAATCATTGTTACCTGTCTGGTTCTAATTTTAAGATACCAGTTGTGAACTCAGCGATTTACAACAGCTAATCAAATATGCTACCAGCAGGGAAATCCATCTAGCTGGTTTTTAAAAAGTTTGTAACTTAAAACTTCTACTGGGTGAACTTGTCCAAGCTCCTCATGAGCCGAGTGTGTACACTAATATGCTGTTCCAAATTGCAGTACAACTATGATTGGCATAAGAATAATACCAAACACACCAGATTAGGGCTAAAGTTTGCTGGGCATTGTATAAACTGTTCTATTACAGAATTCCTTAGTACCTTGCTACGTTGTTGTCATAGGTCTAATCTAAAAATCTCTTTGAAAATCTATGATCAATTGCCTTCAAAATGATACGACATAACCTTCAGTGTCTAATATCTTCAAAGAACTCATATCCTACCAATCATTCTGTGTGTTGATTCAGAAGCTCCAAATTTTATATAGAGTAAGATGTTTACAATATCCAATCACTCTATTGCTGATATGCTTAAGAAAGAGACTTTTTACTTTTGCTTAGATTGTACTCCCAAATTGGAAAACAACTTACTTGAGTCTGAACTAGACAGTCCAGGTAGTAAAGAAAAAACATACACCTTTTAACAGCTAAAAGAAACAAATAAGTATCATATAATCTCTCGGAAGAATTACAATCAAATTAGTTATACAACAGCGCATGACAGCTTCACAAAGCACACCCACTGATGTTGAAATTTGTATTACTTAAATATATATGCAAATACTAAATTCCCCAGTTGTTAGGGAGTATGATGTCAGGGAGATACACCGATTTTAATTCCACATCTTCTTGCAAAGTAAACATTGCCTTTTGAGAAGAATGGTTCTTACGACCTCAGAAAAAGATGTCTATGTATATGTAAAATTGGAGACAGCAATACCAGCAGCCCTCAATACAAATTTGGTAATAGCAGCACATCAACATATACAGGTGCAATAAAAATGTGGACACTTATGCCTGAAGGGACATTTTGCTACCCTTTTTGTTTAAGGCTTAGGAGGCTATATGGCATCTTAAGAAGCTCAAGAATATTTTTATCCCTCCCCTTTCTGAGCTCTGTGCCAGTTCCTCCAGCTGTCAATTGATGTCTTACTAGAGGAGGTATTTGGAAGTTTTTGCAGCTTTCAAAAGCAGTCAGGTATTAACCTGAATCTGGAAGTTTGTGCAAAGATGTACCAACATCTTCAGGAGAAGTATTATCAGGATCACCATGTCCATGGGCAGGCTTTGGCAAAGATTTGCAGGTTGCAGATTTCTTTTCCAGCTGCTCATGATCTAGACATTACTGAGATATACAGTTTTGTACTATGCTACAGTTTTGAAATTTAATGTCTTTTATTTAGTCTTAGGAACTGAATCCATAACAGCAGAGTTTTCTCTTAGACATTTTCCTATTTAATTCTCCTTCAGCTACCCTGTACCAGTGTCCTGGGTCTGAAGTGCAAGCTTTAAAATAGTATTCCTGTGATAAATGGCTATAAAACCAGTTCACAACTCTTCTGTCTGCACATTCTTACAGCAAAGACACACTGTCTTTAAGTTTACTACTGAACGAGGAATCATGCTGATTCTAAAGAAAAAAACAACTTTATTTTACTAAGTTTTATTTTTAAACCTTTACTAGCAATGGCAGAAGTTTACAGACTGCATCTCTTTTACTATTCTTGCTGTAAATGTATGCTGTGGAATTATAATGAATGAGTCTATTTCTAAAAGAGGCAATAATATTGAAAGCAAGTGCTCTAAAGTAACAGATGCTCATTTTTGTCATTAATTCGGTAAGAGACCAGCCCATTTTTCACTTGCATAGGGTCCCTGTATATTTCCTTTTGTTTTTACATTAGCAATTACAAAGTGCAGCAATTTTGCTACTTTGAATCATTTAACCCTCCAAATCACCCTCAGTTATGCACATTTAAATCCTCTGAATTCCAAGAATAGCACTCCAGAAAGTAATGCAAATTAAAGAAGAAATTGGATAATTCTAGGAAACTTAAAGTGATTCTTCATCAAATCTACAAATACTTCAAGTTAAGTAAATTGGGTTTTAAGAAAAGAGAGCTCCCTAGTGCAGAAGCACCCTCTAATGGCTGGCTATTGACTACTCTGAATAACAACTGGAAAAGCAATTTAATAGCTCCCCAAAAAAGGAAGGGAAACTAAGATAGAAGATAGCTAAGACAGAAGAGAAATAGAAATGTGAATAATCATATGCACACAGAGTCACATTTCACACATTCTCTGTTGCATATCCGTAACACCAAAACAGAGCAATGTAAATCTGATAATTTTTTAAAATTAGAGCCTGTATTTCCTTTTAAAACAATATTCTCAATTTAGTTGTTGTAACAGCTTTTTATGTTTGCCCAGGTTTCAACCATTCTTCAAAATTTCAGGATAAATAAAAATTGACTTTTCTATCTTATCTCAAAATTTCAAGATAAAAATTGACTTTTCTATCTTATCTCAATTAATTTTTGACAAAAGAACACTAACCCCAAAGAGTTTAACAAAAATGCTATACTAAGTCCAAATCATGCAATAAATTAGGCTGAAAGGAACTTGGAAGGTCCAGCCCTCTGCTCAGAGATAGCCAGCTCTGAAGTTGGATCCCAGTAGTGGAATACCAAGTTCAAAAGGACCCAGAGTTACAGTTTCTTTTGGTGCTAAAGCTGCACTGGAGATACTGGAAATGTAAACTACTACTGCTGTCTAAAAATATGCTTTAATATATTTATTTTCTTTCTTCTATTCTATGGCTTTACAGATTTTTTTTTTATCCTGAAAACACCCCAAATACGTTCATATAACTGCATTATTTTACCTCCATACCAGAATCTGTATTTAGCACACAGTCCTTCGTTAAGTGTAATACCTCAGCATTCATACCAAGCCAGTGGCAGATAGAGCAGTTAATAACATGAACGTAATGAGGCTAACCAACCAACTTGCTTCTCAACATCACTTTTCAAATCTCTTTGGGCTAAATTTTCAGCCAGTGTGTGGGGAATTAGCCATAGAAATCCCATTAACATTAATGAATGTTCCATGGTTAACTCCCCATGCTCTCTGCTGAAGATTTACCCCTATATCTCTAAAATAAATATGTGCAGATGCCAAAATTCTTTTTATAGAGCCCGAAGAAATTAAGAACTCTATTCTCAAATAATTGACTTATGCACATGTATCTTTTTCCCCCATGGATCATCTTCTACATATCAGAATGGGTGTAATGTCTGCATTATTCGCATTGAAAAGATTATCCAAAGTGCATGTTTACTGCATAAAGGCTGACTTTAGTTAATTGTATATTTTACAGAAATAATATATATTAAAGTCAGAGTTGTCGCATGGTTAAATACAGAGAGTCACGATGCACTGGTTGAACAGTATTCAGCATCATTAAGAACAAGATGATATACTTCTGAAGAAAAGACAGTATTAGGAAAGTATTTATCTGAAAGAATTGTAAAGCATCCTATATCCCTACAGAAAGGCAAAGTACAACTAGGGTAATAAAAGCCTCTGCAAGCAGTGGCTGAGTCACTGTTTAAAGATGGTGGAGAACATTTGTTACATAACTAGGAAAATATGAAGTTGGGAAGGGCTTCTGGGACCCAAACCAGAAGTTGCCTTCTATTTTCAAAAAGGGGAGGGAGGAGAGGGGCATATTTCTGTCATCTTTTCAGCCTCCACTTGTAAGAATATACCCTTGCTATTTTTACAATTTTAATTTAGAAGCCTGCTTGCCTAGATGAGCACATCATTTCAAGCTCCATGATGGCTTTAAAAAAGTGACAAAAAAACAACTTCTCCAAAGCTATTCTTTGTTTTGGCATAGCACTAAAATTCACATTTATAAATTTTTGGCTCCATTGGTATTAAAGTACCTGCATAAGTGCCTTATTTATCTGAAGACTAAAACTGCCCATAAAAACATAAAATGCTGCTGACCTTTTACTTTACTGAGTGTCTTTCAGCCTTCTGATGCATTTCAGAGATGTCTCAATCCATTAAGTCAATGAACTGCTTCAAACCATATTCACTTGTTAAAATTTAGGAAATAAATCTTCAGTAACACTCTTTTCATACACGAGGACTTAACCTTCCTTAAAATAACTGTTCTTGGAGATCAGACTGGAATAAAGCAGGTGTAACACCCAATTGTCTGCATCTAAGCACTATAATCTCAGAGAGGATGGTCTACTTCCTTCCTGAATACAGAACCAAAAATGAAGCCAGCTAAGTGAAGCTAGAGGAATCCCCCTGAAATTATGCAGTGAAAACATATTTGAGAAAATTCACTCAGAAAAACCACAATCCTTCTGATTATACCTGGAGCTAAAGATGGTGCATTTAGATAGAACATTTTAGCTTATGTTCAGACTCTTAAAATCTTTTCTAGGTCAAAGATGAAATGTTTAGTCCTCCTAAGAACATCAAACTATGTGCTATAAACCAATCCTCTTTCAACAGAAACACATTTGGACAGATTCTCTCTTTCCATTGAAAGGTCTTTCATGCAAGTCTTTCATAGATAGATAAAAAAGGGAATTTTCCTGGTAGCATTCTTCACAAAAATGCTTTCGGCTAGAATTGGGGAATCTGGAATGAGGTAAGGTCGGGCTGGTGGAGGTGGGGAGGAGAATCAGTCATGTAAGCAGGTTTTATATTGCATTTATTACAAACTCCCCTTATTTTCACTTACTTCTTTGGAAATTAGCACAGCCATGACTGGATTAATTCTCTGTGGGTTTCCCTCTGTACTATTATTGAGCAGTCATGGGAAAACTCAGCCAAATGAGTATGGCTCTAGTGAAGCCATACATCTAGGAAGAAGGGCAATCACCAGAACACAGGGTTTGTCTAGAAAAAGACATTCAAACAGATAGGGCACTTAGGCTGACCTCCCTAAAGTGATGTCCTCATACTTTAATTGAGCTGAATTTTTGATGGTTTATGTCATTCTAAAAGGAATAATTTTATACAGAATGTTTGCTGGCTTTCTAGACGCATTCCTACCTATTCTTCAGGCAGCCTGTCATGTTTCATCCTTCACTGCACTGCTTCACATCTGAGCAGGTCTTGTATCCATACCTGTGTGTGCTTTCCAACTGTGTAGACTAGCTGAAACCACTCTTTCTAAAACGCTGTGAGGCAACCAGCAATGTCTCTTTTCAGTACGGTGAGAAACTCAAGACATTACAGCAGCCACATCTTTCTCACACCTACAGATCATGAGAAAACAAAACACAAAGACTTTGGCATGTCTACTGCAACGTCCAGCATTTCTTCCCTGTGGCTCAGAGTTGGTGTTTTCTTTCCACTGCAGCATCTCCAGAGAGGAACGCCATCCTGCTGAACAGCAGTAGTGCTACCTCTTTTTGGCTTATCCCATGGTTTTCTGAACACAGTCTTCAACATCTCCTGGGATCCTGCCTCAAGACAACATACTCCAGCATTAAGACACCTTGCAAGGGTTTATTCATAGCAATTAAATTGCTGACATCTGTTATCCTCTGACCTGCTCCCCTGTTGATATGCTTGGCAGTATCAGCTGGAGGACTTAAGTATATTTGATCATACTTGATGCTGTTCACTTCTGGCATCCTGTAAAATATTCTTTTTTATCAAAAATTTTGTTCGCATAGGGTAATGGGGGAAAGGGAGAGAGGATAGGCACCACTGTCTTCCCAACACTACTTGAATATGTTGAGCACTCTATTTATGAAACATCCCTACTGCTGCTGCATTTCACAGCAGCCTCCTCCCTAAAAGCATCGGAAATTTCCACAACAGTCCCAATAGTTTCTCAATATTCAGCGAGTTTGCAACTGACTGGCATCAAGTGAGGGTAATGTCAGATGGTAATGGCAAAATGCCTGTTGGTGCTGCCAAGAACTCCCCTGTCTGTCTATCTATGTCTCTGTGGCAGCTCTGGAGTGAGTTCAGAGATGGACAGTGGCCTATGTTATGCTAAATTATTGTGTCCACCACTGGGCATGCAAGTTGTGCATCATTACACTGCTTCCCCATATATAGCAGCAGCTAGATCTACCCCTAAAGTAGCACTCCACCAGATGAAGCTGCTTCAGATAAATGTCCTGGGGGAGTAACTATTCATCCACACACTCCTCCTTCATTAGCTGTATGGCCACAACTTCAAAAGCTTTATGAAATCACGGAGCCAAAACTATCTCTCTACATGACTACACATGCCACATGCACAATCTTTTTTGCATTCATGATTATCATGATCTATGATATATGCTCTGTGCTTCCTTACAGCAGTTCAAAATTAAATGAAAAAAATAATGGAGAGGAATCCTATAAATTTTCCAGCCTCATTCACAATCCTAAAATTTCTGTAAGTACTCCAGGCACTGACATATGAATGAAATTATAAACATGTAAAAAGTGATTGATCCACAGAATGGAACTGAGCAGCATAACATTGCATTAGAGGTCCTACCTGTAACAAAAGCAGGGAACAGAAAATATGTTACTCTAGCATACTGAAGTTATAGAGCAGCATTTCAGTTTGATATAGTCAAGGTGCTCCACATGGAGTAAACAAACTATTCCAGTTCCCCCAGGTCCTCTTCATATCTGATAACACCTTTCTATACAGATTCTTAAAGATCACAGAGTCTGTGACACTGCAATGCCTGTATCAATAAATGTTTTAGGGCTTTAAGGCAATTCATTGCAATGAAGTCTCATAGCTGTCCTGGCCTTTGTCCTTTCCAAGGATTTCTTCATGAGATGTGTGATATTAAGTAACCAGATTCCTCATTTGACAGTCTTCTTTCAGGATTGCAAAATACACACTAAAAAATATTCCATTGCTCGATCACGCTAACAGAAGTCATATTAATTAAAATATGTTTGTGTAATTACATGGGAGAGGTGCTTTGCACAGCAGTTATAGTACATGCAACATCTATAATAAGCAACCATGTGTGCAAGATATTATTACAGAACAGGGTTCTTGGTCTGAAAGAAAGAATTAAAAATTGATGCCAAATCTTCAGTGTTTTCTAGGTCACATAAATTGTTATTAGGACCTGATATATTTAAATAACAAAGCACATGAAATTGTATTTTTATCTGACTCAGTAGAAACAATCATTCTATAGCATTTGCTGAATAAAGTCAAACATTTCTTCCAACAAGTTAATTAAAAATGCATTATTTACATACAACACCCAGATCTGAATAGCTATTGCAAAAATTCTTCCGACCACTTTACCTAAAAGAAGAAACGTGGTCACAATCAAATATTTGCATCTTAAAGTTATAATGATTACTTTGTTCGGATCTAACTTTTCTTACAGATTAAATAAACAGAGTTGCACACATTCTGTGATAAAGATTTGCAGGCTAAAAAGGCTGTTAGCAGGACAATCCAGCTCTCCAGAGGCAATCAAGCTCCCTATTTACTGCTTGACACAGGTAGCAATGGATAGAAATAATGTGCATAGGCTCAGCAAAGCCATTTTTATGTTTGGGTTTGGGTTTAATTTAATTTTAATATCAAAGTCTTCCAAAGCTCAATTATGCTTCATTAGTGAAACTGTGACTATCCCACTTAATTATTTTAATATCTCAGGATTAGACAAGGAATGCAGAATTTTGGTAAAGCAGACAACGAAGGAAGCACATTGACTGTTCCAAGAAAAAAAAAAAAAGCTGTATTTCATGTTTTGAGCCAATCAACGATGAGCCACGGATATTGTATTACAGATGATTGCTTTAATCCTAAGGCATTTTAGGGTGTATTTGAAGTAACACAAGGGAAGTTTGTTTTGATATATTCACAGTATAAAACTGCTAGGAGATGGCTCCTAGATTCACACAGTCAGAGTTAAGTTCTCTCTCCCCCTTTGAAATCAAAAAAGGCAAATACTTGCAAGCAGACTTAAAGTCAAAATAACACAACAATTTATCACACAGCTCTTTCCTGAGATATCCCTTTTCCTTCTCCATATCACAAAACCAGAACTAAAGGCACAGTCACATTCATCCTGTGTTACAAATCCTTCATCTGCAGCTGCAAAATTCTCTGTACACATTGCACAAGTTTTTAAACACCATTTTCACCTTCACTGACTTGAGATACTTAACAGAAATACAACTTTACACAATGGCACCATCTAGTGTTTAAAATAACAACTTTCAATTCTTAGCACAGACCTCAACTTTCCTGCTTTTCACTCACAGTTGATGAAATATGAAACTTTTTAAATGAGAGCACATTTCTTTCAATTGAGACGCATCTCATTTTCTATCATTTTGCATTTGTGTCTTTCGTACTCCAAACTACCTACAACACAACATCTGCGAGCATATTCCTAATTTAGTTACCAGTTGGTTTTCATTTAAAATAAATGCTCAGGTCCCAACAGATGACTTGCTTTGTGATCCAAGTCAGTAGAATTGTCTCTAAATCGGGATTTAACTGGTTGGTTAAATGGAAATCAAGCTACACATATGTATTTTAAGCCATTATCTAAGAAAGTAAATTTCCTGTATACATGTAAGTCTTGAAAAAATGTTTACTTTAAAGATTAAATGCAGGCATTACCATATTAGGAAGATGCATCATCCAGTGTCCAAGCTCGTCTTTTACAGGCAGGCTGGCAGCCTCACCATTTAGCAGTGTCAAACCACCTTACTAATTTTACAAGTGTACTTAAGGTTGTGAATAACTTTGCAAAATTTCACCTGTGTGAGCTGAAATACAAATAAATCTTTGCCAGGTTGACTTGACTTTTCTGGAGGTGAGAAGTGAGGTAACTGCAGCAAAAATGGTTTAGTTGCTTAAATTTCTATTAAATTTTTCTTTAAAATGATTTTCAAATTTTGCAGAGAGGATCTTAACTTGAAACACACCCCTTACTATACCTAGGCTGGACCTTAAAAAAAACCCAAACCCTGTCCTTGTGAAAAAAAACCAAACCACCATACTGTTCACAACTGTTTGTTAAAACATATCAGTTTTAGCAAGAAGGTCCACTAAAGTTCCATACCTAATTAGGAAGGTCCAGTCTCCCTGACCTCAACACTGATTAGGCGGTACCTAACCCTTTCAGCCCTCTCCTAAGGCACTATGCACCATGCTCTTCAATCTCCAGCATTTCAGACAAAAACCATCCTTTTATTCCTAAATGGGTGTAGTCCAATGCACAATGGATATAAGAGTTCAGAATAACCTACCAAAGGCACTTGGTTTGTAAACTGGAGGCAGAACAAGAACCCCAACCAGAGTTCCCAAGCCCAACACCTACTTTCTCTCCATTACAGGTACAGCTGATCCCAAGTACAGTTCTCATAGTGTTTTAGGTAACAGGTATTTTTTTGAAATGCTTAGTGCTAATGAAAGAAAGCCCAGATACGGTCTTTATCTCTGAATCTTAGTTTAATTCCATGGTGGTTAAAGCAACCTGAGTCACACTAGAACTTCTTCAATGCATCCTCTTCAACATACAGCAGGGATGTTCTTTGCCCTTCTAATACTGAAGGACTTGCACTTCAGAAATACTCCCATCTCATTAATTTCACCTACTTTCCCCAAACGAAATGGTTAATATTTCTTCATTTCCTATGTCCCTCCTCACAAATCTAACCCTTGCTTCAGATGCAATTCTTCTCTGTATTCTACTCTTCCACCTGCTAACTACTACTTTATACCCTTCAACCACCCCAAGGTAAACCGTCCTGGATTGCGATTCAGATCCCTGAGGCGTCTCATGCCTCTGTGAGACCCAGTTTAGAAGCAGCAGCAGTTGCCACTGGTTGATTAATGCATACTCCCATCTTAAGGGAAG
>JANIJG010008242.1:0-22830 GCA_024611175.1 Megaceryle torquata | reverse complement strand
GCCGGCGGCGCCGCTGCCCCCGCCGCGCAGGGAGTGCGAGGGGCCAGGGAGCCGCGCGGAGTCCCGGGGGGCCCGCGGCGGGGTCCCGGAGCGGGCGGGGCGGGGGGCAGGCTTACATGCAACACCTCAACCTATTTTGGACCTACTTTCACACCTATAGGTAATGTGGCAAATTTTGCTTAAGATTATGTTTCCCCCCCTGTCATGGCTACCATTTGATTTCTTGGAGGCTGAACTTCCTGGGAAATTCTCCCTGACGCTTCCTTTCTTACTTGAATGTCATACAAAAGTTTGGAAGTAGAATCTTGTTACTACTTTTTGTTTGTCCCCTATTTCATATGCTGTTACCTCTCCTTCTTCTCTTTTTGCTTTTCTCTCTAAAGGTCGAGAGTGTTTAAAGCAATTTATGCTTCTGCATTTTGAATTTTTCTGAGCTGTTTATGATGTGATTGCCAAATGCTTCTGTGACTGAAAGAAACTACAGAGAACCCAAGGGTGTAATACAAAATACTCTGAATGACTCGAAACCAGAAAAGACTTGGGTTGAACATACCATCAAGATTTGACCTTCCTGTAATTTTATGGGACTGTGAAGGTCTACTGGTACAGAATTTATTTTCTTTTTAATTCTGTTTGTAATACAGTCAGCACACTAGGGTGCAGGTCCATTCCTGAGTATACTGCAGCTCAAATAATAATAACCACCTGTATTTCTATGTGTCTAACCTGCAGGTTACCTACTTGAAAAATAGAACGTCGTTCAGCAGCAGAGTGGGTTGTATATGTGTGTGATTTTCCTGGGAGCCCCTCCATTGTCTGCTCCCTCTCCCTCAGTAACTCCTCCTTCACCTTCCTCACCTCTTATTCTGTTTGAGTTATCTGAGGGTGCAATATGTATTTTTAAGGACTAGTGCTTTTAGAGGGTTGTAAGGTTATCTGAGAGCAAGGGCTTTACATACAAAAATACAGTGCTACTAATAAAATCATCTGAATTTGTGTTAATCAGCTGCAATGAGCTATTAAATTAATTTTTGAAAAATAATGTATTCCCCACTCTCTTGGGCTGAAAACAGGAGGGGGCTGAATTCTTAGCAGTGGCAAAGGAGAATTGTTCTGAGTTATTTTTCATACCTGCTTAATTACTGATACTTTGTGAAATCATATTTTTAACAGCTATTATTTGTCTGTCCCATGCAATAAAAGCCACATGATTACACAATACTGTAGGGCACCCAGTGGTAAACTACATTAATGAACATGCCATAGCTATGTCTATACATTTCCTCCTGTAGAAGTGAAAGGGACTATTTTACCGTCTCCCTCACTATTTGTGGGGACACAAGGAGTGGGTTTCTGTATAGTGGAGCAAAGCATTGGGTCAGACTACTTTCTTTCGGTATGAGATTTGGCTTTATATCAAAGTAAATACAGTTTCTTCTAACATGTTGAGAGTTGGGTTGAAGCAAGATGCCAGTGGCCTGCAGTAAAAGAAAATTTTGCCCCTAGTTTCTTGGGAGCAAGTTTTATTCGTTGGTGAAGAAAGCAGAGGTGTACTAAGATTCTTTATCTAATCTCTGAAAAATGTTACTGTACAAGGGCTGCTTCATGGTGTATCACACCTTGTCTGAGCTCCATGAGCCCTCTAAGTCTGGGTGCTCAATCTTCTAGTGTGTCTGAGACCATTAAAATTCAGCAGTATGCACTGGATGAGAAAACAATATAAATGCATTGTAATGTAATATTTATTCTTTCTCTGGGGAAGTTTTCAGATGGGCTAGGGTTCAGAGGAATGGGCTGTGCTGGTTTAAGCTTCAGCTTTAAGGACATTGCTCCTTTCAGGTGTCCATACACTGAGCTGTGAGAGACCAGCAGGTACGTGGTGGAGAGACAGAAGAGAATGCTGTTCTCCTTAGCATCCTCCTGAAGACTGGCTAAATCCAACAGACTAAGGGTAGTTTAAAGTAAAGCACTGAACTTGTGAATTTCAGTGTCCAGAGAGCCATTGTGGGTTTTGCACATTGTTTCTGCAGTCCTTGTTGTGGAGACAGTAATTGCTAAGTGGGTGGATGTCCAATAACACAGTATCTTAAGCTTCAGCACTTTAATCTCACAGAATAAGTCTATGGGAACACTGCAGGAAATCAGAACCATAGTTTAGTAACATTGGTAGAATTGTTTCTTCTGCTTATAAAATCATGACTAAACATTTATGTCCCTTTGGGGTGTATTTGTTGTTTTAATTTTCACACTGGATGTATAACTTAGTGTGCAATTCTTTATGATTGCTTTCTCTTAAAACACTTTCAGTGTATTTGCTATGAATACAAATGTATAATGCAGAAAGTAAGTGCCATAGTAGTCAACAAAACCTATCTATCATTATTTATTCACTCAGCAAAGCTATAAAAACCGTTTACTACATAATAGACCAAAGTTATTCCTTTTGTTCCACCATTTATTTTAACTGAGTTATACCAGGGGTAAATGTGAACCAATAAATCCGTGTAATAGCTCCTCACCTGCTAAGATGTAACATGATTTTAAAATTATTCAGATGTGTTTCAGGACTTTGTTGTCTTTTACTGTGATTCTGTCATAACCGTCAGATCACGCTTTGTTTAACAGTTTCATGGAGCCAAGTGACAATGAGTTTTATGTTACTGGTTCCATTGCTGATATATATCTTTTTATGGTTATTGGCTTACTTTATTAATACACCAAGCTGGCCAACATACTGCCAAAGATTCCCCTGTCTCTTTGAGACAGGTGTATTCCAGCCCTTCCTAATTATTAAAGAATGTCCCATTGTCATAAACCCCAAAACCCTTGCAACAGCACCAGCTATGTAGCCAGAGGTTGATATTCATTATTCATCTGGTTCTGGCTGCTTCCTTTCCTCTAACTGGTAAAATGGAGAAGAAGATAACTTGAGTTATGGGGTTTTTGGGTCATCAGGGTACAAGGTACCTGTTTCTCAGCAGTGTTCACTACAGGAACATGGTTTTGAAACCACCTATCTATGTCCATCTCTGCCACTCTAATGCTGCATAGCCTTGTGACGGTTTCTTGCAACTCAGCCACCTGGTGTAACAGATCGTTAACCTGCGCACACTCTGCAGGTACTTAACCTTTACATCAGGAGAAGGGTCTAGGTGCTTGCTGCAACCTACCACCTATACTGAAGTATCCTTTCTGTCCAGGTCCATCTGAGTGGGTATGCCAGACTTCTCAGGGGTTTTCTGTGTAGAAACACTGGTTTTAGCTCTTAGACAAGTGCTCACCATTTTGACAGAGACCTAGAGCACTTCCCTGGGCTGTGGACCTACAAGCAGGATGCAGACCCTTCCCTGTGCACCCTCCCATGTGAACTGTTGTGCCACAGTCTGGCTGACTTACCAGGCCCTGTTTGCCTGCCATGGTCACAGTGCTCTGGCTCACTGGTGTTCCTTAGGGGTTGCTGGCTGGGCTTCTGGCAGATCTCTCTGCTCTCCCTCAGGTTTCCCTGGCTCTAGGAACCCCTTGTCTGCCTCAAACTAGTGCTCGGCCACAGAATTGACCATTGCTGCTGCTGCTGCATTCTTTTCTGACTGAGATGGGGTTAACACATGGTGGCAAGAGTTCAGAGAGAAGGATTTAGGAGTAGGATTGTAGTGCAAGCACTAACATAACAGAGACTGTAAAGAGGTTGTGATGCCGCTTTGTATTGTCCCTCTTCATTGGAAAAATCAGAAAGGGGATCCATGCCAATGTGCTTTCAAATCCTGGCTGCAGTACATCCTATTCTTTTAGAGCCAGGTAGACACCAGCTGTGTGCCTGCAAGATGCTGTGATTGTTTTTCCTTCACTACTTTCTGGGAAGCAGAGATTCTTAATTTTGTCTTCATTCCATGTGGGAAATCAAGATTATCTTCCTTTCCCCATTAGAAAATTGTCCATGTTCCTGATCCTCACAAACACTGTCCCTCACAAACACTGTCCTTGGCATGTTCTGTTGTTTGAATCCCTGCATAGCTTAACAGATACTCCATGAATGGCACGTGTCAATCCAAAAAAAAAAAACAAAAACAAACCAACAAAACCTAAGCAAAATAAAAACTCAAACCAAAACACCACTCAGTATGAAGGGAAGACAAACATCCTATGGGAAGGTCTCCCATTCACAGGCTTTTCAGCATTTCTTTGGAAGACAGGAATGGCTGGTAGTCTGTCCGGTACCAACTGAAATACCCAGCTTAATTTTTGTAGGCACCCACTGATTAGTTCACCAAGGTTTATCTTCTTATGATTTTGTTACTCTGTGTATGGCACTTTTTTTTTTCCACAGAGTATTTTATTCAGAGATGAAGCCTCCTTCAGTGGTGTCTCCCCACTCAACTCTTATGAAAATTGTATGTGAATAAACTTAACAGTGAACTGCCTGATCCAATACAGAGCATAGTACTATCAGTGTTATGTGAACACCAAGACAAATACAGAGACCCCTCTGACTCGATAGCCCCTCATGTTACTTTAACCTTTTCAAACCACTGGACCTCAAGACCTTTTAGGCAGTCCTTTGGAGCACGTGAAATTACAATGGGTTATCAAATCAAAGCCCAGATAGTCCAAAAAGCAGAAATCGGTATAAATCTGGCATACCCAAGCCTCCAAACTATATTTCAAGGTATAACCTTACTGTAGATGATAAAATCTTACCAGGAATAAATGGAGCCCATTACTTCTTCTTTTCCCCGTTGTCAATAGAGAATTCTGATGATAGTTACTTTATTGCTCTGCACGAAGCTGCACATATTATTTAACTAGTATGAAGGATTTCCATCTATTCAGCTACGTGTGCAGCTTTCACATGATAAAGTTTATTCTGACAGGGGAGTATTGTCAAGCTTTACTTAGGTTAAGTATATTAAAAGAAATTCTATGTGAGTCTGCATTGTAGAATTCTGGTTTGATGCCTGGATGTTATTTCCATTAAGGCTGTCAATACAAGTAACTTTTTCTGTAATCTTTAGCACATATTTGCTAGGTAAATAAAATTACAAGTAGGAGATAAATTCTTGCTAGGGCTTCTGAAAAGTAGGTGTAATGAGTTTTCTAACAGAAGGATATTGGAGAGAAAGGACTTGGTACCTCTCATCCTATCAATAGCTGTCACAGCACCTATTACTTTGGATATTTTGGTGGGGAAAGTGAACATAAAACATTTTCAGCCCCAGGACTTCAGGTGTGTTCTTTTCTCTTGTGAGAATCAGTAGCAAACAATTTTCCTATCTTTATTACAGTAAGGTAACATTCTGAGGCACTATCACAGTGGACATGATAAACAGGAAACACCATTTCAGGAAACAAAGTGCTCCGACTGCTTTCCCATAAATTTCTAGGAGGCAGAATTGTTCATCCTTTTAAAATACTCTACCACACTCTGGGAAGAACACACTGATAATAATGGGACAGAATAGCTCATTTTAGTTCCATCGAACTCAGGATTCAGGTTTACTTGACTTCAGTGTGTTACTTTTTGGTACATTTCATCATATAGTCAGTATTTTTCTGAAAGATTGAGGAGCTAAGAGGCCTCTGTTCTGTTCTTTCGTGTCATGGTAGTTGCTTTGGAGGTCATGGTGGGACAGCTCTATACTTAGCAAGTCTGCCACATCTATGGAGAAAATAGATTTGGTACATCATGAGTCCTTTTGCAGTGTTTATCCATGTTCTCAGTTACTGATAATTCAAGAATCTGATACCTCTTTTCAAGATAGTCCAGTTTTCACCAGGATTCTTGCATAGTTGGAGATGGACTGTGCTCACAATCTCCACTGGATTGTGGTCCCTCTAAGTACTGACCGTGCTGCACCTGTTTTTCCATTACTGAGTTTTCCACTTCCTCAGATCAGTCTTGTAGCCTCATGGCCGTTTCTGCTCTGTTGTCCTGACATTGTTGTTGACCACCTCCTTTCTTGGTTTCCCTTCCCATCTTTGACTTTTTCTCTTGACAAAAGTGTCGTCTTCTATTTCTGCAGCTTGACTGTTTCCTTGAACTTTTCTTTGTAGGTAGTTCTAACAGTGCCTGCTGCTTCTTTCTGATGAGCCCTCACTGATCATGTCTCTGAACTTCTGCTAACACAACATTCTCAGACATTCCAGTTCATGTATTTGTTTGCCCACGTGACTGAGCGTCAAACTTTATTCTTAAATGATTGCCAAGAATGATTTAGAAGCTCTACAAAGCTAGCAGCAGCGCAAAGTTTAACTGTTCAACGAATTAGAAAAATGGAAACAGTCATACTGTGTTTAGTGCAAAAATAGTCTTTTTGTTTAAAAACACCTGCTGCAGTGTGATCTCCCATTTCATGACTGTAGTGCCTTGGCTTTTTCTCATTAAAAGATAATAATTTTTGAAAATAACACAAGCACTCAAGTTGAAGACAGAGAGTCCATGGAGAATTTGCATTCAGAGAAGAACCTTAGCTAGGTAACGCACTCCCATCTTGGTTTTCTTCTTGTTTGACATTCCCTTTTGGACTGTATTGAGATGAAATAAGAGAAGTTCAGAAAGTTGTTGCTGTATTTTTGAAATAGATGCTTATGTGTTGCTTTAGAATCTGTTTAAGGACCTGGATTATAGGTCTGGAGCACCTCTGCTATGAAGATAGGCTGAGGGAGCTGGAGTTGTTCATCTGGGAGAAGAGAAGACTCCTGGGGGTACCTTATAACTGCCCTTCCAATACCTGAAGGGATCCTACAGGAAGGCTGGAGAGGGACTCCTCACAAGAGTGTCCAGTCATAGGATGAGGGGAAATGGTTTTAAACTGAGGGGAAAATATGTTTATGTTGTATTTTAGGAAAAAGTTCTTCAGTATGAGGGTGGTGAGACTCTGGAATAGATTGCCCACAGGGGTTGTGGATGCCCCCTCTCTGAAGGTGTTGAAGGCCAGGTTGGATGAAGCCTTAAGCAACCTAGTCTAGTTGAGAGGTGTCCCTGCCCTCTAATGTCCCTTCCAGCCTAAGCCATTCTATGATTATGTCAATCCATGTCACTGGCCGATGAATTGAGGCTTGGCAGAGTCTTTGATTTTTCTGTAAATATTGGCCGCGTAGTGTAAAGTTGGCTTCCATACATATCCCTCTATTTTATAAAACAGAATGAGCAAAATACTTCAAGAATGAGCTACACTACAGATCATGCTGATGACTTAACCACTTTGAACAGTGCTGAGACTACACTGACTGCGCTCCATCTTTGTTTTCTTCCCTGGGCTTTTCTGGAATGGGAATTAAACATGTTTTTTAAAAGCATAGCAGGCATGTCTAAAGGAAGTTTTAGCATTTCCCATGAGCTTCTAATTTTACTAAGAAAGTGGAAAGAAGAAAGGGAGGAAAAAAATGCTTCAAAATACTAAAGCACATTTTAAAAGTTTAAATTCATCTCAGAAGAAATATCACAGGCAGCAATAATCAAAATAGTTTGACTAAAATAACATTAATCAATGTGAAAGGAGACAGAAAGAAAACATTCAAAGAAAGAAATAAACTTAAGATCAAATATATCAGTAGTCTTCTCAGTTCTCAGAAAAGTCTCAAAGGCAATATTTTCATCAAGAATTACTGAGAAAATGTAACTGAACAAGCAGTCTTATTAACCTTACTTCAGGCCTTTTCTTTTTGATGTCAATGTCTGATAGCACTGTTTCAGAAGCATCTATTACAGGCTTGTCCTCTTCTGTTCATGATTCCTGGGCATTGAATTTTATGTAAATCTATTTATTATCAGTATCAGCAACAGAAACAAAATTCAAGAACATACTCTTGTAACTCTGCTTTCCCAAATTTCAGGCATGCACTTAATAAAACTTCTTGAGAAACATACCTATGATTTTTCCAGGGCCTACATGAAGAATATTTTGTGGGGGCATTGCAGATGGTGAAGAAGCTAGAAGTGAGGAAAAAAAACCCAAAAAGTATATTTATGTTGAAATTCCCTAGATCAACCATTGAATTTTGCCTAATTTAATTCTGCTCTAAGTGTTCTGTTCAGTGTCTTATGGTTCTTTTTTATTGGTATGTTTGTGGGTGCATTATGGACAAGTAGCTATAGATGGAAATCCATAATCATATGAATGCTCAGGAAGCAGCTAAAGGCTGGAAGCAGCTACAGGTTCTGGGAAGTGTCTTTTACAGTCAGAAGGGAGGTAAGATGGGCAAGTGAGAAAGTAACCATCTCTCATCTGACCAACAAAATACAAACAGACAAACTTGAAGAAAAGCTTGGAAACAGGCACAATGGTATCTAATGCAGATTAGGAACAATTTCTATGAATTTAACTTAATTGTACTGTCTAATAAGATAATTTGAAAGCCAAAAATAGCTGGCATCTGTGAAGCAGAAGGGTGGAGTGACAGTGGTTATTGTTTCTAGAGGGGACACATAGACAAGTGTTTGTCACTTACAAAACAGCATGCGTTCACAAGATCTGCATATGGTGAAATCTGTACTGTGCTACAAAGCATAATGTGCTCCTTATAGAGTTATACTCATTCCTAGGTATTTTGCAGGCTGGTCTCTCAGAACTATTTCCTAGGTTTTCCTGGAGGACCAGGACTTAGTCATAACTGGAGCTCGGTGGTGGTGGTGTCCTTTATTAATTTGTCTTCATTCTAATGTGTAGAGATAGTTTATTATTTCTTTGAAGGCAACTTAGAGGGTGAGTAATAAGCACATTATACTTGGGAACACTGATACAAGGTGAATGAGAGCACTGAGTCCTTTCCATCCACATACTCTGTCAGGCATTTACAGTGATCAGTTTATAAAACTTAAAACATCTTAAATTCATATACAATCTCATTCAGAAGCTGTAGTCAGTACAGCTTAATTCACATTAAATTGGTCACAAACTTCTTTATCACTTATGAGACAGCCTCCATATGCTACTTACATGAAAGGACTTCATATTTTTCATTTATTTTTCATAGTCTTCATTATCCTCCCATAGAGAAGATCTTAATTTTGTAACTGTGGAGACTTGTGTGAATAATTTTAAAAATAATTCCTAGGTTTAAAAGACTAGTAAATCAAATTAAAACACACACACAAGAGCACTGTTTATTTTTCACACTGACTGTAAGCTAACTGCAACTATGAAGCATGTCTACTTGACACACCCAAGAATCCACTGATGCTTCTAGTGGGCCTTCCAAGTTTTGCCCTGGTCTAAGCTGGATTGTAGTTAGTGTAAGAAGGCAAAAGCATATGCAGAGATGTGTTGTGAATTTGTTTAACCTTAACCTGCAAATTAGTCATGACTAACAGAGAAAATCCGCTTTACCACCAAGCATATATCACAAGCGAACAGTTAATCAGAACGCACATTTTTAGAAACCTTGTCTTGTGTCATCTTGGATTACTATAGGTTTTTATATCTGTTTGGACAACTAAATCTGGGAAGGCCACTCAGCAAAACACATAACTTTTAGCACAACATTTTGTGGGAGAGACAGCTTCACATTGAAGTAATATATTAATATTTTATAGGAGAAGTTTTGTGATTACATTTGAATTTCCCAGCCATTGAAACTCCTCAGCTTTCCTGAAACGTAAGATGGATGAAAGAGAATTTCACCCCTTAGCATAAGCATGATTTTGTCAGATGGGGTATGCCTACATTAGCTTTTTTAGTTCAGATTAGGAGAGCACTTTTCCTGAAAGTCTCCCTACATGCTGTGCCTTTGTTTGCTGTGTGGAGCTGTCTCAGAACATGTGAGATGCTTTCCTTTGGGTGGAAACTAAGCCGGGGGATTTTCTCCAGAGGTGTTCATAATATGTTTGGGTTGCAAAAACAAGCATTTGGTCAGTGGAGTGAAACCAGGGCTAATCTTTGAAGTGAAAAGCTGTAGAATTGGCATAGTGTAGATGGGTGATCTCTAGTTACAAATGTTTTGCTCCATCGAGCTGCTTTTTCTGGTGTGCACAGCTGGCTTAGGTAGGGATAGCCCTTGCCATCTCAGATGCTTAGTCTGTTCATGTGGGCAGAGATTCCCCCAACTTCTATCTGAGTAATAGAAAATAATTTACTCCAGTATATTCTGGGACAGAGGGTACAGCATTAAATGATGTGTATAAGTAAGGAAGAGTGAGAAAGACTTGTATATGGACAGTTTGACATGCAGTTTTAAAATGCAAATATGAGCTGCCAGTCCTGCTTTTACGTAGATGAATCATTCTAAGCACTGGAGGCATCTGTAGGCACCTAATCCTAGATAGTCAGTTCAGCAGAATTAAGACCTAATTATTCAGTTTAATCATCAATGTTTATAGAGCAGATTACTGCTCTTGGGTACCACAGATGTAGATATCTGATATACCACCAGTGACGTACCAAGTGAGAACTTGATTTCTCAGGGCTCATTATGTAATTAGTTCCCATTTTTTACTAGGTGTTTTTTACTGTAATGTCTTCATATCAGCTGCAAAATCTGTAAGGTAATTTTCACAGATAAATTATCAGAGAGTGCAGAAATTCTGCTGTGATAATTAAGTGTAAGAAATTTACTCATTGCATTTGTGAATATGCATATCATTTCACATGAGGTTGCTTGCCAGATGTATTAAAGGAGTTTATATCAGTAAGTACATAATCATGTTTGGGAAAACTTACAGCTGTTGCTATATTCTTATATTTCTTTTTCTGTGTGTGGATGCATTATACACATGTGGAATAGATTATTTATATCTACAAGGATAAATTCTGCTACTCCCTCAAGCCTCCAACTAGCATTCTGCAAAGATAGTTTACTCATGGTTTAGACACCCTCTTCAGTTTGTTGAATTGCTCAGCCCTTCCTCTCATGTGTTTTACAGGTGGCAGTGGGGAGGGGTTCCAAGTCATCTTGTGGTCTTCTGTACAGGTCACCATGCAGACACCTCAACAAAGGGCAACAGTGGGCATCTTGTCTGTTTTTGTGCTTTTGGCATTGACCAGGCCAGGAGAGAAAACAAATGTTTCTCCTTACAGCATCTTATGAGTACAGAGGCTGTTCAACTTTGCAAGCAACTTTGCTGTTGTTAAACAATATAACTCAGTTACCTGAAAATGTCCAGATTTCCTGCTTCAAATCTTGTGCTGCAATGCAGATGTACAGTGTGGACACCTTATGGCCTGTGCCCATCTCTTTATGAACTTTATTTGCAGAGAGAAAGGGTGTGGCAGGGCAGGAGGGTAGCCTGTTATGAAGTGGTCTCTGACAAATCCCCTTGGGGTTGACCTCCAAGATGAATGTAATCATGTAGCTTATTTACTGTGAGTTAATAGAGTCAGTGTTTAACATTCATTGTATTTGATTAATGAAGGTTTTGCTGTTCCTTTGCGGAAGGACAGATGTGTTTGTGGTCCACTGCTTCCACTTAAACAAACATGAGATCAAATTTAAAATCTTAGTCAAGGACGTACTGCATCAAGGGGAAAATACATAGCCTTCAGTCTGAAATCAGCTGTCAGAAGCAGAAAGTACTGTGTTTTTTAATCATAGGCCAGAGAGTAGCTGTCCTTGAGGATCTAACTTTCCATACCATTGAACACTGCCCAGTGTTCAGAGCCAGTGGGAAAAAGCAACAGCCTTGGAAACTGAAGGCTGCTTCAGCCTTTGCATTCTTCATGTTCACCAGCATATCACACATCCCCTGCTTCAGGTTCCCTTGCAGATGCCTGGTGCCCACAGCAGACGCTGTCTAATCTAAATGATAGCTACCATCTCATATTTACTTTGATGTGCAGTACCGACTCTCAGACACTGCCTGTAATTTACTGACATTTACAGCAGCTCAGGTTCTGTATACCAAATGTGTAAATGTATTAGTCTATTCCTCCCTTCATCTGCTTTATTTACTGATGTATCATTATTATTATTATTATTATTATCCACTGACTCTTGCAAAATGTCTATGTTAAGGATATGGTAACCACTTAAGTGTTTAAAACTGAGATTACTTTATGTTGTATTAGCTAGCTTCAATTAGATGCTAATATCCTGTACACTTGCCTTTCATTCTATATCTACTGTTGCTGTTAGTACATTGCTTGCTTTTGAATTAGAGACAGGAGACAGCTCAGTCACTGTCTGTACATTTATTCACGTACCATAAGCACAGAAGTGGTCTTTTGACACTCAGGCTCATTTGCCCATTCAGGGCAAAATTAGGGCAAGAATGGCACATTTGGTAACCATGAGATTGACTTAAAGAAACTTGATTTGAAACAGTAACACATGGGTTTGTTTGTGAAAGAACAACAGGATGATGAGGTATTCTAGTAAACATGAAGCATATCTCAAAATGAAAATCTGTTCTTATCAGATATGTTCAACCTTAGTGTTGTAGTGTAGAAGCTTAGTGTTGTAATAACGTAAGTAGAAGTATGCAGTGGTTCGTGTTGCTAGTGGGCAGATGTCCCCACTGGCCACATTTTAATATATACCAGTGCGCTCTCATATTTGTAGCTCGTCTAGTAAATACAGAGATTGTTACTGAAATAGCAGCTTCAACAATTTTGTTTAATTGGTTAGCTCTAATGCAAACTCCCGAAGCTGAAGAAATTCTAACTTTATTTACAAGAAGGTAGGCAGTATCCACTATAATGCCACCACTGATGACTCTTCAGCTAGTTGTGCACATAGAGCATTTTGATTTAAATGTTTTTCAGGACAGACTCATCTAGGGTTAGACATGCTGTGCTAGGAAATGTGAGCAATACTGCTGCTGAAAAGGTTGAACTGGAAGCTTGGCATTTTTCAGCTTGTGCTGCATGGAGTAACTTATTTTCTCTGCATAACCTGACAGTTTGTTTGGATAGCGAAGTCCCTGCAATGGTGTTCATTCCTCATGTGCATCTGGAGACGTGACAGTTTTACCCAGATCCAGTATTTCCAGATCAAGAGACTGGGCGATTAAGTTACCTGAACGTTACCAATCAGTAGCTGCAGCTTTTGTAACAGATTTTGACTGGTAGAGGCTCCTCCTCTTGTTTTGTCTTATCTCAGCAGAATATTATGCATGCAGTCAGGTAAGGCTTATGTGGCATACAGCTCCCTCCATGGAGACAAAACCATCACTGGGCTTCCCATTTTCATATTTGGCTGTTGAAAGGAAGAACAAGCTACAGAGCTTTGTCCTGTGATACAAAGACTTTTTTTTTCCTTTTGAAAATATATATAAAAGATTTTCCTAGGAAAAAAAAAGTATGACCTACATTCTAGAAGTGGTCAAGGGTTTTCACACCACTTTAAGGCAAATGTGTTTAAATAGCCTTACATTAATTTCAGTACAGTTGGAAACATGGGATGGACACATAACTGTACTCTACAAATCATTCTGGGTATAAACAACTGCAAGTTCAGTTTTCCACTAAACTTTTAAAATAATTTCAAGAGCTGCTAAAGTATGATAATGAATTGTTTTAGAAGAAGTGTTATATTTTTGCTTTATGTATACTTACAAAGATATTTATCATAGGGATACAAGTCTTTCTGATTTAATCTTTATTTTAAAAAAGCTGACTGTAACTAACACATCCAGGAAATATCCTTGGTGTATTACTGCATTACATATCAAAAGTCAGTCACAGCAGAAGTATCAGCAAAAAATGCAACACATTATATGCAGTTTTATTTTCATCATGAGTTTGAATGTGGCAAGTATATTTACTGCTGCACCTTCCCATACACCATCAAAATAGCTTTTGAGGAGACCAGATTTTCAGACAGACTCAGACTACCAAGTTATCAAAGGTATTCATACTGAGGCAATAGTTAATTATTAAATTAAATGGAATAATTCAAAGGAAGTGGACATGCAGATATACAAATCCTTGGGAATCTTCCCAGCTGAATGAAATTGAAGATGTCTGAAAGAATGGGGAAAATTAAAGAATTGACACAAGTATTCATGGCAAGATGGGGAAAAAAATTCTTGCTGAATACTGAAATTGTACATGTGAGCTCTCTGTGCCTAGTGCAATTATTTTGCATCCTACTTACTCAAGACATGGAATTGTGACTCTGTACTATCCATAAAAATTTGGAAGAATATAAAGAAACCAAAAATAATTTCTAGGCTTTATTCAGCAGTGCTTTCCAAGATGCCTCTTTTTCCCCTCGTTAAGTATATTAAAAAAGTGAGGAGAAATTACCTCCTATTAAGTGTCAATTAAAAAAAAATGATAGAGCACTGAAATTGATTATTGAAAATAATCTGATATTTATAGATTATTCAGGACACTATATGTTTTGTGCATTTTTTTAGAATGGTAATAGGAAAGTTTTGGAAGTAGAAACTGATCACAAAATCACCATTCTGCATATGTGAATTTGTATGTGTTTATTTGTTTTAAAAAGCTGTATTTACCAGTACTGCACTGCTGAGGAACAGCCTGACCTGTAATTTCTATACATTGCCAAAGCAAAATCTTTACAGGATATCCAGGAAATGCATAACACACCATCTTCTGGAATGTGTAATAGACCGGTCTAATACATGGCATTTCTACTTCAAGCTACTTCTCTGTTGACAGTTTCACGGGATTTATCCATCTGTGATGGATTCTTTATTCAGTTCTACTTTTCCTAATCTTTTAGTGAATCCCAACAGAAAGCAAGGTGTAGGGATGAGAGAGACAGATAGCATACAAAGTAATATGCTGACAAATCCTGTAAACCACTTTCTGTGCTAAATATGTTTAGGCAACCATTACCCAATTTTTGGTTTTAGGGATTCCTGCCAAATGCCAATATGTATTACAGCTGAGAACCACCTGTTCTTGGACACAGATGCCACCCCAGTCACCTTTTTCTCTTTCTCATGAAGAATATAATTTCTTTTCTGAATCTGCTGGGAAGAATTCTATTTTACCAGAATGCTGCATTCCAGATGTTCAGAAGAGGGATTCAGCTGCTTTTGGTGCTTAGAGCACTACTGTAGACCTAAACCTGGTCTCCACCTAGCAGATCTTATCACAGCCTGTAGAGTACCATAATGATCTACACTGAAAGGTGGGTTCATCTGAATCTGTAATCATCTGCTGCATTGCCACAGCAGCACATGCTGAAGACTTTATGTGTTTCTTGCTGGAACTGTGGAATAACTCATGCATACTTGTGAAGGCATGCTTGTCTTTAAGGAGGAAAACCCAGAAGTAAAACTGAATCAAAGACGGTTATGTTATTCCAGTACTATACACCTTGTTTTAAGAAAAGAGGAGCAGAATTGAGTTTATTTCCCTGGTATTATAGACAGGATATTTGATGATCTCTTCCCTGAGCATTGCTTTTGTCCCTAATGTGACTGTATTTGTGCTTGTCTTCAGGAAGATGTCCTACAGGAGTAGAATTCTTTAAAGGTTTCTGAAGAATCTTTACTGATACATCAGTTCTTAATGCATGTTTTGCACTGTAAGTCCCATATGCAGCATCGATTTCAACCTCACCAGAAAAAGAAAGGAACATAACTTTGCCAGGTGCATAGGACATGTTGAATCTAGGAGTGTGATGTAGTGGACGTTTTTCTTCAGATAACAAACTCAGGAAAATGCAGCGCAGGATGATATTCACATTTACATTTTCAGGAGCATACTGGGGTTATCCAGTGTTCCAGAGGCTGGTATGCAAATCAGGTCCTGTGATGCAAAAATCCTAAAAGAAGCTGCTAAAGTAGTTTTTTTATTATCGTTAGGGTTTCTGTTGACAGGAGTTTGACTTTGAACCTAAGGGCGTCCCATGTTAACGCAGAGGTTAATTGTCAGCCTGCTGCATCAGCATGTACCACAGAAAACACTGCACAAATTGATTGAGATGGGCACGGTGTGGCTCCAGATGTAGAGTACATTCACAAAGTGCCTCACAGATACGTGTGCAGGGTGAAAAGAGGTCAGGTATCTTTAAAGTGTTTTGATAGCTCTGTGATCTGGAGAAGCCGGTTGATTCGTATGGTTTTTAGTCCCAAATTATCTTTCTTTACCCAAATTATGAGATGAGAATATTCTGGGGTTTGACCTGCTTTTCAGGCTCGTGGAAGAGGAAATATCCTAACAGGTGTGACCAGCATGACCTTAGTGCTTGGGCATGAAACAGGCAATTAGAGTAAGTAAACTGTAAAATATTCATAGCACATGATACTGTTGTGATTTTCTGGCAGATTGATTGCTTCAGTCAGGCTGGGGGACTGGCTGCCAAGGATTTATATTGGCACTCAAAGTAATAGGGCCTTCTGGTAAAAATGACAAAACCTGGAGGTCAAAGCACATAAAACAAGAAGTGAAATAAAAATGACTCAGTTGTGACTATTCTGTCCTCAGTGAGAGCGCCTAGTCCAGTATGCCAAAATACCTGGCAGATAGTAGATTGCCTTGCCCTGTGTAACACTACATTTAGAGTGGGAAAAAAAGCTGTTCTTTTAAAATGATTTCCTGATAAGGAACTACTGGTAGAAAGGTTATAAGGTTATGGTAAAAGCTGCTTCACAGATCTTGTCCTCACTAAATAGTTAGTTTAAATTGCAGACACTCAAGCTAGCGCCCCTCAAATTAATGTGGCTTGAATGAGGAAAGCCACCCTGTGAATTAACACCATAGCAATACAGAGTAGCCGTGTTATTAGCTCTTGCGGTGTGTTTCCTCAGCTGATTTCCAGTGGCGGCTCAGCTAATTACAGTTAGTGTAACTATTCTTGAATGTATCATAGAATCATAGAATTGTCAGGGTTGGAAGGGACCTTAAAGATCATCTAGTTCCAACCCCCTGCCAATGGCAGGGACACCTCCCACTAGGGCAGGTTGCTCAGAGCCCCATCCAGCCAGGTCTTAAAAACTTCCAAGAATAGGGCCTCCACCACCTCTCTGGGAAACCTGTTCCAGTGTCTCACCACCCTCATGGTGAAGAAATTCTTCCTAATGTCTAACCTGAAAAGTTGCTGGATTTTTGGTGGGTATTTTTTTCAGGAATGGGACTTGAGTTATCACCAGCACATACATTAACTTAACGATCTGGTGCTTTCAGATAAATCAGGGACCAACAGGACAGATAGGATATATGGGGTATAGACTGGAGAATCCTACCAAGGGTGAAAGGCGTGGAGTTAAAACAATTAATGAAATCCTTTGATTCTGAAAAGTATTGAATATCCTGCTTTCCTGGAACATACTGGCTCTTGACTTTGTTGGTGATCAGACCACTTATTTTGTTCTCTAAAGTACAGCTTTTTTCAAGGCTTTGTCCTGAAGACCGGGTGATGTTGTATTGTCTGGCTGAGAAGCATGAAGAGCTCTAAAGGAGTCTCAGGCTTCCATATGGCCCTCCTCAAGGGTCCTGTAAAGTTTGCATGCAGTCCCCAGCCTCCTTTGCAGGCTGGGAGAGGTATCATCTCTCCCTGTGGCTGGATCTTGGGTAGGAAATACCCACTGAAGTTTTCATATTTCTTCCTTGTGTTGAGGAATTTTACCCAGGGAAAGTTAGCAGACAGGACTTAATCCTCTCACTCAAGTTCACAGGAGTTTTGCTCAAGTAAAAGAGCGATGGTACAGCTTCATTTTGCAGATACACCTGTGCTTAGATAAAAGGGAAAGATACTCTTAAATAACAGAATGGCTGTCACAAAAGTGGCAAAAGACAGTCAGGTGTACAACACAAGGGAGGAACTAGCAAGTAAGCTATTAGATACTGCTCTAAAAATACAAAACGAGGGCACTACTGAGGCATTGAAGGAGAGAGTGTTCACATTTCTTTCTCCACCAGTATTTGTTACCATCTTGGTGGCTACTGAGGAGTTGTGCTTGAGGAATATTTAAATTCTCTTTAAAAATCATTTATTAAATGATATAAGTTGAAAAATATTTGCCTGTGGAGATAGAATATGTTATTTGAATGCAGTTACATCTCTAGAGTAAATATGCACTTGGGCAGTTGTTTGAAATATGTATCATTTCGCTCAATAGTTACTCAAGTCTGACCATTAAAATCAAGTTTACAAGCAGATTAAGGGCACCGCTTTATAAATTACATTTAAAATGAATATGAAAAGGACACAAGGGTACTTCCCTTGTTAAACTTCCATCAATTTAATCCAAGACAGGCCAAGTTTTCACATGAGTTCAGATCAAAGAGAGGATCATAAGCTTCTTTTTGTAATGATGAGATATCCAGGCTATTCCATGTGCAAGGTCAGAAGGCAATTTCCTTCTTTCTGAAGTAGTGAGGAGCTGTGTCTGTGCTCAGGACAACATGGGACCACAGCTTGGTTTAATCCAGCTAGTGATTTAGCCTTTCATTTCCTTGCTCTCTCTTTTCTTTTGTATGCCTTCAAAAATTAAGCAACCACAGTTGTGTTTTATATCCCTTAAAAAACTGCCACAGTTCTGTATAAGGATAGAAAATCTAGGAGGATGAGAAATACATCCAAAGATAATCACTAAGGTCTGACAGTTTTTTCTGTTGTCACTATTTCAGTTGAGCACAAGGTCTTTTTGTTTGTTTTGGGAGAATTATTTTCTTTTTAGATCAAAATATTTTTATTTAGAAAGCTGTAACATTATAATGATGTAAAAGTCCCTTATACCAACACACCGTGTTTCTCATCCCATTCAGATACAACACAGTTTAGGCAATTTCATATTGATATCCTCTGGCTCATTGGCCAAACTACTGTAACAGGTACAGCCATCATTATATGCTTACATGCCTTATGTGCTGATCCTAGATATTCAGAGCTGAGCTTTGGTCAGCTACATATGTGCAGAGAGATGATGTAGCACCGGTAAACACAAGAGAAATGTTTCCACTTGCACCTTGCTTTTTGGGGAGTAGAATTTGAGCTATGAAATGTTTCTTGGTGATGATCCCTGTGTGTTTCACTTCCTGCGTGTGAGGAGGTTACCTTTCTACTCTGCATTACCTTTGATGTCCTTACTCACAAGAATGAAAATTGGAAAAATTACAGTTTTCTTCCATCTTACTATTTATACCTATAGAGCTAACTCACTGGCAAGCATGTTATTGTTGGCCACTTCATGATTTATTTCTTCTGGTTAGTATGCTTAGTTGGGTAGCAGAATGGTTTCATCAGGCTAAAACCTTGACTTAGAGGATAAAAACCCCATATTTTGGTTGATGAGGTCTACAAAAACATCTGCTACCCTTTGGCAGTGATATGGTAACCAGTTTCACAGGTTTCTATCCCCAGTGCAGAGAAAATAACTGCAAATTTCAGCTGAATACCCAGATCAGATTGTATGACAATCTCAATACATTTTGAAGTTCTTCATGCGCAGTGGGTACAGCTGACAAACCCACCCTGTTGATGACTGTGCACTAAAATACACAGCTTCAATACACTGTGTAGCAAGACGCTGGTACTACGATCATTGCCCACAGGTACCCTCATTGCATATCTTACCTTGAATATTCTGATCCTGAGGGACCATAAACGTAGGTGGAACAGTCTTGGAGACTCAGCTCTCATCTCACTTGTACTCAGTATCATTTGGTATCAGGTATTGTTTCTCTGAAATGCTCAAATTTCTCCCTGCTTTTTAAGTAATCTGGTTTAATTTTTTCCTTATATTTCAGGACTTGTAAAAATTCTCTGATGTTAATCTGCCAGTTGTAGACCAAAGACTGTTAATGTTCAGTATCTCTTTACCCTGTTGTTTGTTGGCCCTTTAAGAGCTATCGCCTCTCATGAGTTATTGTCTGGGAAGGAAGACAACTTCTGTCACTTGGAATACTGGAAATTGAGAGCATGAAACTCTAGGGCAAATAATTCTCTAGCATTGTTTTCTGGTATGGAAGAGGAAGGGCTCCGGTACTCTGCTGCAAGCCTCTGTTTTTTCAAATACATTTACCAGTTAAAACACAACATGGCATTCTGTGCTTGGTCTTTTAGATTGGTGTTTTGTTTTGTTGGTTTTTCTTCTGTGAGACAAATATTTCACATTTCCTCTGTTCTGTAAGAATTACCACTGGTTGGTGGGAGAATGTCATTATCATTTCAGAGTGCTTGCACGAAGTTCTTTATGTTACTTATTGATCTTCTGTACTTTTGTAATTTGAAAGCATGACAAAGTGGGAAAAGGTTCAGTTGCTTTATATCTGTTCTGGCAAGGCTACAACTTGTGTTTCATTCTGGGGGTGGGTGCTCTCAATGTTCTTTTTAGCATTTTATGGAAAATTAGCAAGCCAGTAGAGTAAAAATCAATTAACGTGTAAACTTTTTTCTTTTACAAAACTGATTACGGGAGACTAGTACAATCAACAAATCAAATTTGCTGTTGGAGTCACATTGATTTTGCTTAGTTGATTAAATTGATCTTTTAATGGGTTAGTATCTGTGTGAAATTAAATCAACAGCATTCAGTTGTAGATGGAAGGAAAATTCAAATTATGAAGTTGTGCTAAACAGCCACAGAAGTGCAAGGGTAATAACCAATTCTTCAGCCATTCAAGGCACAGCTGTGCCAGTCAGATTTGTTTAATAAGTTACTTTTCTTTTCTTTTTTTTTTTCCTACTTGTTCTACTGTAGAGAATGTGGGATTCACAATGCCAAAAATAAATGTTTACAGTGTAAATGTTGATGCAGCCAAGCTTCTCAGTTAGCAGCTTTTGAGTTCATAGAGAGTAATAAGCATTTGTAAGATGTCAATAATTCAAATTTAAATTACACTTTTAAAAATGGTCACATGAAGCATACCTTACAAGTTTTTCTTCACTGACTCTAAGGAAAGTGCAGGATTTAGAGATCTGCATTGTAGATATCTAGAATTAGGTGGGACTTATCAAAATGGCTCAATTTCTTTTTTCCAGAAGATTAGTTTCACAAAAACATATTCTTGCTGTCTCCAATGAAGCATGTTTGTTGAAGGTAACATTTGCTAAAATGTAGATAGTGAAGTGTTAGCACTTTTTCAGCCCCAGATGTGCATTCACAACTTGTGAAATGTTACAGCAAGATCAGTAATAAGGAGGCAGGAAACTCCGGTGCAGTAAAATACAGAAGACAAGGAAGTGGCATTTGAGAAAAAAGGAAAAGCTCCTTTTCTTGGATGGAATTGAGCTCCTCAAAAGTAGTAACACAAGTGAGGGGGCTCCAAGTATGTTTCTGGTTTGCAAATCCAGCTCATATTTTTCTTACTGCATAGACCATAAAACTGCAGGGGTACTGACCATTTTTGGTCATAGAGGTCTAGAAGAAATGCATGATCTCCGGAGCATAGATTGACATTTATGGTTGCAATCTCATGTTTCCTCCTCAAAGAGAGTCTAAGCAAATCTAAGTATAAATCTTGTAATCTAGGTAAAGTGGCCCAATTTGGAATAAGAGCTATGAATATAAGTGCTACTAAATCCTACATGGAGGAGGACAGTGGGACTGTCAATGAGTTTTAGTATAGCAAATAACTTTTCCACAATTTTGGTAATGTAGCCAGTTGCCTTTTCTTTTTTTTGTAAAAGGGAGATCATGATAATTCCCTGACACCTTAATGAACAGCAGAAGCTCCCCTCTGAGAGGGAGACCTCATCAATGCCAGCACCATGGGAGAAGTTCCCATGGGAACTTGGACTTCCTTAGTGAGTACACCCTGTGCCTCAGGTCCTCCAGAAACTACATCCTGGTTTCTTTTCTTATGAAGCTATGTGTTTAAGACATTTCTCTTGTACTGAGGGATGCCCCTGGTTGATACCTTCACCATTGTAGCAGAAGCCCTGGTGTACAGCAGTGATTCTAGAAGAAAAAGAAATGTTCTGTTTATTTCATTTATGTGACTTGATCTATTGACTGTCAGCTGTATTGACAGAAGGCTGCTTCACCAGCTCAGCTGTACCTCCACAAGGGAAGGCTTGCAAGCTGTATCAGTATTTTGTCAAATATTGAATTATTCAAATAAATGTATGTAAATCTTCAGCTAGATTTAAAAGCTCAAGAGTAAATATTCATCACTCCTAAGATTAAGGATTCTAATCATGTTTTATAAGAGATGTACTCATGAACTCCAACTTTTTATTACCTTGTACAATAACTTTGTAAATGATTCAGAATAGGAGATTTGTATTCATTTTGTTAATGCACCCTCTGATATAATCATCCCTTGTGAAGGATGCTTACATTTTCTTGACTGTCATTCAGCTGGCCAGCATATAACCTTCTTATACTAACATTCTCCAAAATTTTCCAAATAAAATTTATCCTTATCTAAGCTCCAAAATCTGCTCTGAAAGCTTTTCTTCATGCAGCTGAGAGCTAGTGGCAATACTTTCTTGCTGATGTTTTTTTTTTTTTTTTTTTTCTTAGGGAAAATAAGTAATCTGGTTGAAAAAGTACAAAAAAATAATACAGCATTTGAATCCTTCAGAACTCAAGTATAATTTTATTCACATAGACAAGCTTCATTAAAAGAATGTTAATATTTTTAACCTGAGGCAGTGAAAGCAGGGAAACATAGGAAAGGATTAAATGCCAAATGAGTACGCACAACAGGTAATGCTAAGCAGGTTTTCCCAGCCATTGGAGATTTATCCATTAATAGTTTTAGGCTTAATGGTAAATCATAAGATTTAGAGTTTGTATGGGAATGATTCAGTTTTAATTTGTTTTACAAGTTCCACCTTAAACATAAGACAATTGGAAACAAAACTGACTTCCAACAAAGAAACTCAGCCTGCTTCACCAGCACTGTAACATTGCCTTGAGTCTGCAGAATGCTCCTGTGCCAGAGAATCACAAAATCACAGAATCATCTAGGTTGGAAAAGACCCATGGGATCATCGTGTCCAACCATTCACCCTACTCTACAAGTTCAC
>JANIJG010008240.1:0-22655 GCA_024611175.1 Megaceryle torquata | reverse complement strand
GCCGGGGCCGGTGGCGGTGCCGGTACCGGAGCTGTCCAGTGCTGAGGGCGCCGGCCCGGCCCCGCCATGCCCCGTTCCTTCCTGGTGAAGAAGCTGAAGGCGGAGGCGTTCCCGGCCACCGGGGCCCCCGCGCCCCCCTACACCCCCCTGGAACCCCCCTACGCGCTGCCCGGCCCCGCCGCCGGCGATGGTGAGTGCGGGGTCCGGGGGGTCCGGGGGACGGGGGGGACTTGACCCCCCGCCGCTATTGTGTGCGAGCCCAGCGGGGCACCGGGGGAGCCGGAGGAGGGGGGAAGGGGTGTGGGGGTGTCCTCAGTGTTGTGTCCGGAAGCCGGGGGGTTCAGAGGGATGCCGTGGGGGGGGGGGTCATCCCTCCTCGCCTTGTCCCCCGCTCCGGAGCCACCGGCTGAAGTTGGTCCTTGGAGAAACATCCCCTGCGTGACAGCGGCAGCCCCAGTGGGCAAACCCCCGCTGCCCCCCCCCCCCTCCCCCCGCCCGCACCCCCACTCGGGGTGCAGCGAGCCTGGCTCCTTCCCATGACAAGTTGGGGGGGGCACGAAGCTGCCGGGCTGGGGGGGGCCAGCGGGGGGAGCGGGAGCCTCGCCGTGCCTGCGGCTTTCATTGTTCGCAGCGGTGCCCCGAGCCCCCCCGGGAGCGCAGGGGGGGCACGGGGAGCAGGCGGGGGGAGAGGCGGGGGCAGCCCCTTCCCCGCAACGCTGGGAGAGGTGCGAAGAGCTGGGCTGGGGGTTCCCCGGAGCGTCGTCCTGCCAGGGGACACCAGGACGGACCCTGGGAGTCTTCCCGGTTCGCCAGAGACCCCCGACGGCGTGGACCAGGGTCCTGCCTTGGAAGAGAGGGCTGGGGGGGGCGGGTCTCCAGCCAGGGCTCGGGGAAAGGGAGGCTGAGCTGGATGCGGGAAAGGGCCTGATCCAGGCACGCACAAGCCAACATTGCCCGATCGCTGTGTCGCTTGTTCCCCCTTTTTCTACCGCTTGACGCTCCCCAGCCTTTGATGGGCTTTCACTGCAAGGGGCAGAGGTACGCGGCCCAGGGAGGGGGGGGTGTCCTTTGCTTCCCACCCCCCACATCGGGAGCTAAGAGCCGGTGGGGGAGGGATGTGCTGCAGCTGGGCAGAAGCTGCCGACGCTGCTCTCCTGGAAATAACCTTGCTGCATGCTCGGAGGCAGCGTGAGAAATTGCTGAGCAGAGCGCTTTCTGCACAGCCCGCGCTGTCAGCACGGCGCGGGGGGACGGGGGGGGCTGAGCTCTGTCCCTGCCACGCAGCCCCCTCCCCACCATATTCACCCCTGGACTCTACTGGACAAAGGGCAGCAGCCCCTCGCATGGGGCCGGGGAGTTCCATGGGAGGGGGGGTCCCTGGGAAGGAGGGGGCTGGTTTTAGGGGATGCTTGGCCACAGAGGGGGTGGGACGTTCACGCTGGCCCGCTGGCATGCATGGGTGAGCCTGTCCAGGCACCGACCCCTGGCCCCTGACAGCCCCGGCTGTCACCAACAGCAGTGACATGTCCTCTGAAGCACCAGCTTGCACAGGGCAGAAGACCACTGGGAACAGTTCGGGGGATCTGGGGTGGCAGTGTGTCCCACAGGGTTCCTGGCCTGGCAAGGACAGGGCTGTGCTGCTCCTCTCACGGTCACCTTCATGTGCCAGCACAGAGGGACAAGGATGCCCACGGGGATGCCCATGTGGCACCCACTCTGCCACTGGTCAGCGGCCCCTTACCCAGAGCCAGGTCATGAGAAGACCAATGTCACATGGTGGGGACACTACTGGAGTGGCACCTGATTCCCCACTCTGCACCTGGGGGGGCTTTTGTCCCTCTCCTCAGCAAGAACCCAGGGCCCTAGTGCTACTGGCCTCCCCATCCCTGAGGAACAGCCCCCGTGGGGATGGGGCAAAGGAGGGGGGCATTTCCCAGATCCTTTGCTGGGGAAGTGAAACCCAGAGCTGCCTCTTCCCCCTCTTCCCCAGGCTGTCCCGTGTTCCAAGAGGCAAGGAGGTGGCCGGTCAGAGCAGAGCTCATTACCGATGCCTGCCCTGGTGAACAATGAGGCTCTCGGCACTGCTCTGACAGCTGCCTGGTGGCTGATGGCCCCTGGGGGCTGCCCACAGCTGGGGCAGCAGGGTGGCATACGGGTGGGCACAGCTGGATGTCCCTTAGCTCCCACCCAGGGCAGCCCCACGGGATGAGATGCATCCTGCCAGCAGATATGGGCAGGAGCTGGAGCAGACTCAGCCCCTTTGCAGACAGGGCAGCTCCGGTGCTCAGGGGGCAGCCTGAACAGGGACAGAGGCCAGTGTGGGGGGACAGCCCCGATTCTGCACCTTCAATGAGCATTTTGGGCTCATGGCTTTCCCCCCAGTGGGGCTGGCCCAGAGGGACAGTGACCCCCCCACTCTGTCATCTCCGCAGGGTACCTCCAGCACTGCCTGGCACCAGCCGGCTACGACGCCGACAAGAAGCAGGGTCTGCCACCTCCGCCTCCAGACCCAGCCTACACGCCTGGCCACGAGGAGTACAGTGACCCCGAGAGCCCCCAGTCCAGCTTTTCCGCCCGCTACTTCAACGGGGAGGCGGCGGTGACGGACAGCTACTCCATGGATGCCTTCTTCATCACGGACGGGCGGTCGCGCCGGCGCAGCAAGAGCCAACGCCGCGGCAGCCACCGTCACTCCTGCCCCGAGTGCGGCAAGACCTACGCCACCTCCTCCAACCTCAGCCGGCACAAGCAGACCCACCGCAGCCTGGACAGCAAGATGGCGAGGAAATGCCCGACGTGCGGCAAGGCTTACGTCTCCATGCCCGCCCTGGCCATGCACGTCCTCACCCACAACCTCAAGCACAAGTGCGACGTGTGCGGCAAAGCCTTCAGCCGGCCCTGGCTGCTGCAGGGCCACATGCGCTCGCACACCGGGGAGAAGCCCTTCGGCTGCTCGCACTGCGGGAAGGCCTTCGCCGACCGCTCCAACCTGCGCGCCCACATGCAGACCCACTCCGCCTTCAAGCACTACAAGTGCAAGCAGTGCGAGAAGACCTTCGCCCTCAAGTCGTACCTCAACAAGCACTATGAGTCCGCCTGCTTCAAGGGCTCCGAACACAGCTGTGCAATAGGGAACTAGCCCCCCAGCCCCCTGCGGTGCATCCCCATTCCCAGATCCATGCCCATCCCTGTTAGCATCCCCATCCTCATCCCCATCTCCGTCCCCATCCCATCCTCAGCCCTGTTCCTATTCCCTCCCTCATCCCTATCCCCATCCCAGTTTCAGTCCCAGCCCCAGTCCCAATCCCCACACCAGCTCTCCTGCCACTGCAGCCGGCCGGTTTGCGGCTGTGCTGTGGCTGGAGGACACATCCCCACAGACTCACCCTTTCCCTAGGAGGAGGGTGTCCCAGCTCTCCCCAGGAAGGGCTGGTTCTTGCCGGGCACAGCAGGACCTGGCTCCTTGCCCCTGTGTCCCTGAGTCCCCCTGCAGCCAGGCAGGTCTCTCTGCAGGGGCCTCACCCAGGGACCTCTTCCAGACCCAGGAGAGACTTTCCTTCCTCCCCCAGCTCGGGACTTTCACCTCTATTTATTTAATTTATTACTATTATTTATTTAGAGCTGCTGCTTCTCCTCCCCGGGGGATCCCGGAGGAGAAAAGACACTTTTCTGCTCCCCACAGGAGCAAAACCTCACCTTGACCCTGACACTGATGGGACCATGGGCTGGGGCCACTGATGGCTCAGCAGGACTGACGGATGGTGTGGCTGACAGGAGGGCAGGGCTGTCAGTCACCCTTGGAGGATGGGGTCTATACAACCCACCACCCTGGGTCACCCCAATGCCCTCCTGCCTGGCACAATCCCATAGGACATGGCCCTGTGGCACAGTGCTCACACTGGCCCTGCAGCTCTGCAGCCCTGGCATCAGGGGAAGAGCAAGGGGTGCCCATCAGAGACCCCGGGGACATGCTCCCCGCTGGCTCCCGGCTCCCAGCTTGGCCAGGCACGACTGGCCCCTGCCACGGCGATGGGCTGAGGAACAGCCCCCCAGGCAGTCTCAGTACCCCCCATCGCTGTGCCAGGCTGGAAGCTGGTCTGGAAACCCAGCCCCAGGGCAGCACCCGAACCCCCAGCTGTACCCGCAGCCTCTGCCTGGAGCCCTCCCCAGCACCCTCGCCATCACCCCCCTGCCTGTGCTCAGGAGGAGGGGATCAGTGTAGCCGTAAAGTTTGGGTGAGTCTATTTAAATGTTCTTATTTATATTATTTATAACTTATGCTTTTCACTATTTATTTGCCAAGACTGGCAGGGCCGTGCCAGCGCTGGCTTGCAGGAGGTGGCAGAGCTGCAGCAGAGCCGCCGTGCCCAGGACACAGCCGTGGTGACACGGACGGGGACAGGACCCCAAGAGCGGACTGTGCGGCAGGCACGGAAGCAGGAGGGCATGAACTGGCCCAGCAGCCTGGGCTCCATGCCCTGCAAGCCTTCCCCAAAGGCAAAGCCTTTCTCCTTCGTCTTCCTCGCTGCCTCGGGCTCCTGCTCTGCTCCCTGCCCCGTGCCAGCCTGGTGGGGACAAACCAGCCATTCTATGCAACCTCCCGGCGGAGCATCCCCGCACCGGCCCTGGAGCGAGTGGCATCCCGGAGCGGGGCCCAACCTGAGCCTCCGCTTCCTACCTCGGGCCGCGAGCTGCCACGGCCCCATCACCCTGCGCCAGTTCCTGACACCTTTGGGGTTCAGGCTGGCACCCCGCGGGGCCACCCTCGCGTACCCCCACACCGTCTTCCTGCGCTGTCTTCCTCCTTGGCACCGTCTTCCTCGCACCGCCTTGGTGCCCACGTTGCCATGACTGTGGCTTGTGGGCCTGATGCTTCCTGGGGATGTCCCTGGCACATTCCCCACTGCCATGGCACGGTGCCCATGCACCCCACGCAGGGGAAGAGCATCGCCCTGGCCACGCTGATACCCACCAGTGAGGACGCAGCCGTTCAGGCTTTCCCTGCGATGCCGGCGCCTTTCTGCAGCAGCACCGCGTCCCTTGGCCGGGCGGGCACAGAGCGAGCGCTGCGCCTCTGCCCCTGTCTATACTGTAAATAGCAGATACTACAGCAATAATTTTCCGTGCATGATATAGATTTTTTTCTGCCAGGTTTTGTACTTGCCAGCCCCCAGTGAGACGAGTCTACTGGAGAACCGGCCGCCCGCAGTATTACTTGTAACGCGATTCAGGGATATAAAAGGGATTTCTGCCACTAACCGTGTGTCTTGGGGGATTTGTGCAGGTGGTGGCAGGTGGTGGCATGTGAGCTGCCATCCTGCCCGTCCCACGGTGCCCTGTGCCCTCACCCCAGGGCAGCCCCAGGGTAGGAGCATCACGGTGACAACCTCTTCCCAAAAACCAAGGGGTGGTGATGTCGCAGCAGCCGGCCAGGAGTGGGGTGGTTGATGCACCTGGAGCACCCAGTGCTGCCCACTTTGCCCTTCCAGCCCCAGCAGCTGGCGAGGAGCAGACAACCCCCTGCCATGACAAGCGGTGGGTTGGCGATGCCACCCCGCTAGTGAAAGCGCCAGGGAGGTTGAGAGCAGCATCTGAGCTCTGACCTGGAAGTAAAATGCCGTGTGAAATCCCAGCAGTGGGGCAGAGAGACTGGCAGGAAGCCCGGGGGGTGCCCAGCAATGCTCATGCACCCCCCAGCCTCACCCCCCCCAGGCTCGGCTGTGCCAGACGGGAAGGGTTCGGTGAGCAGATTTTATTTCGGCTGCCACCACGTTCTCATCCTCTCCCTCCCGCGCCAGCACAGCTCGGGGGCGGTGGGAACAACCTGGCAGAGCTGGGCAGCAGAAAGCTCATTCCAGAGCCTTGCAAACCCATCACCAACTGCCACCATCACCACCCCTGGCATGGGGCAGTGAGTCACCCAGCGTGACCTGTCATGCCAGAGCATTTCCAGCACCCTCCGTGCCCCTCCAGGAGCCAGGGTGAGGGCACCAGAAGCAGCTCTCTGCCAGTACCATGGCCCCACTACGGAGCCAGGCTGCCCTGGCTGCGGCAGCGGGTAGGGTGGGAGACCCAGTTCTTGCTGGGAGCCTCCCTCCCATTTGGGACACTGGTCTGGAGAAATGACCTAGAAAGATTCATGGCTGGAGCGTGGCGGTGTCCGCCCAGCTGTGCTTCGCTGCGTCATGCCACCTCTTGCTGACCCCATGGATTCCAGCACTGCAGGGAGGGGACTCTGGGGTGGGGACATGACCCCTGGCATGGCCAGGCAGGAGGGGGCACAGCCCAGCTCCCAGCTGAGATTCCACAGACAGGTCCTTCATGCCCTGGCACAACCAGGGAGACCCCACCCCGGGCAGCCACCAGGGCGGGGGGCAGGATGGGGACCCCCAGCACACCCAGCAGCACCCAGTGGGGGCCTCAGCCACTGCACACCAACGGGTGTCCTGCTGGGATGGGGAGCCAAGGGCAGCCACAGGCACAGCCTCACCAGGGCAGAGAGGTGCAGGCAGGACGCCAGCCGTCACTGGCACCCATCCCAGCAGCGTGTCCTGCCCCTTCACTGTGACTCTGCAAAACAGCGGGGCGGTGGCGGTGACGATGCCGATGGCCGGGCTGGGAGGAAGCAGAGGGGCCCGGCTGGGCGCTGTGCGGCTCGGGGTGGAGGGACGGGCTCGGCCGGCTGGGCAGGAGGAAGGACGAGGCCAGCACCCAGCAGCAGCCATGGCTGAAGCTGAGAACCAGAGCATCCACACGCAGCACATCTCGGCCGTGCACAACGTTCCCATGGATGTCCTCATCCGGCCCATCCCCGCGGAGCTGGAGCCGGGTAAGGTGCAGAGCCTGGTGGAAACCCTCCAGGTGAGCACAGCCCTGCTCCCCATGGCGAGATGCTGCCTCAGCACCCACCTGGGGCCGTCTAGGGGGGCACTGCCAGGGAAGTTCTCAGCACCGAGGCCCTGCCATGGGAGGGTCTGGGGGTGCTGGCGTGTGTGTTGCTCTCGGGGATCTCTCCCTTCTCAGGAGGATCCTGAGCGGGTGCCCCCCATCGACGTGCTCTGGATCAAGGGCAGCCAGGGAGGGGATTATTTCTACTCCTTTGGGGGCTGCCATCGGTTCGCCGCTCACCGGGCGCTCAACCGGGAGACCATCCCCGCCAAGATCATCCCGTCCACCCTCAGCGACCTCCGCACCTACCTGGGCTCCTCCACACCCCACCTGCGCTAACCCAGCGCCCCAGAGGACAAACAGCCCCTGTCACCCCCAGCAGCCCCCTCAGACCCCCACAGCCCCTCACAGCTGCCCGCAGCCCCCCGTCCCGGGGGGTCCCAGTGATCGGGGGCCCCGTGAGTGCCCAGTGGGCATGGGATCGGGGTCCCCCGGTCCTGGGGGGGTTGTTGTCCCTGCGGGGATGGGGTCTCCCCGGGGCCTGGGTCTCTCGCTGGCACCGTGAGGCTCCCGGGGAGGCGAGGCGGGGCCAGCAGGTGGCGCTGTTGTGCCGCGCTGCGCCGCCACGAGCGGGGACCGGGACGGGACGGACCCCATGGACCGGGACGGGACGGGACGGGACGGGACCGGACGGGACGGGACGGGATGGGGTGGGGTGAGATAGGCTGGGATGGACCGGGACGGAATGGGACGGGACGGACCCGGATGGACCGGGACGGGACGGGAAGGGAGGGGGATGGGATGGGGATGAGACGGGACGGGGTGGACGGGGACTGGATGAACTGAGACGAGATGAACAGGGACGAACGGGCACAGGAAGGACTGAGACGGGATGATCTGGGGCACAGCCGATCCAGGACGGGATGAATCGGGACGGGACAAACTGGAATGGGACAGGATAAACTGGGGCATGGCTCAACCGGGACGGGCTCAACTGGGATGGGACAGGCTGAACCAGGACGCAGCTCAATCTGGAATGACTGAACCAGGATGGGATGAACCGGGGCACACTGGAAATGGGCCAGGTCACAGCCCATCCAGGGCACAGCCGTACCAGGAAGGGTTACAAGCAAACCGGGACACAGCTCAATCGGGAGAGCTGTACTAGGAGGAGGCACAGCCCAGCCGGCCACGGCCAGTCCCCAAGCCTCCCCCAGCAACACTGGGCATACCCTGTGCCTGGATCGGGAGACCCCTGGGCTGTGTCTGTCCCAAATCCACCTGCTCCCATCCCTGGACACGTCCCGTTGTCCCTCTATCAGTGGAGGACATCTCTGAGATGGTGTCGTGGCAGGACCTGCTGCTACACCTGAAATAAAGGTGCTGAAACCCCCACAGCGCTGGGGCCTGGTGTTGGGGGATGCTGGGGCTGGGAGCAGGTATGCAGTGGAACAGAATGGCATGGGACAGCATGGCATGGCATGGCATGGCATGGCATCCTGTTGGCTGCAAGAATAGTGGCTGTGGCCACATGGGACAGGGACAGATGCTCTGCAAAGGGATTGATGTGTTGGGGATGGAAGCTCTATGTGGGGGGATGGATGCTGTGCTGGGGATGGATTCTCTGCCAGACCACACGGACGTGCAGCTGAAGTCAGGGTCAGCTCTGGCCTGTCTGTGGGAGCACATGCAGTCAGTCCCACCACGGCAGGATGATGTCATTTCTGCAAACGCCACATCTTCACCCCATGTACAGGCTGGAAAAAACACCCTGAGCATCCCCCAGGCATCTCGGCGTCGCTCTGAGCCGGGAACATCGGTCCAGGGAGGGGAAAGGCCACTGAGTCATCCCACCACGCTGTGAGTCAGCAGCAGGACCGGGACAGGAACCGCAGCCGGACACTTCTGCCCTCGCTCTGCCCCCTCGGCCACTCCTCCCCAGATGGATCCCATCCTCCCAGGGCAAAAACGAGCTAGGGAGAGGGTCTGGGAGGAGGGCACACCCCCCTTGGGCAGCAGCTCTGCAGGACAGTGGGCACAGCGGGAGCTGTCAGTGCTGCCCACTGGACTGGGCACACTCTCTGCAGGAGCCGCTGGGGAGGAAGGGCAGGGTGGGCTGGGGGCTGCTGTGCCAGAGCCTCCCTCCGGCCCGGCAGAGCTGCATGTGCCGCATCAAAGCTGCTCTCCGCCGGGAGGAAGCCCTGCAAGCGTTCACGGAGAGCTCAGCCCTCCCTGATGGGCCATAAATTTCTCCGAAGAATTGTGGCGTGCTAAAAAGTTTCCTCTTGTTAGAGACCGGGGGCGTGGGGGGGTTGAAGGGAGGAGGTGGCAGCTCCTGCAGCAGCGCGGGACATCGCCAGAGTGCCCTCCAGTGGGTGCTCCCCCATGGCAGGGACTGGGTTTTGCCAGGGCCCTGAGATGTGCCCCCAGTGCTGGGCATCTCCTCATCCCCCTCTCCTTGGGTTTATGCCCCTTACAAAGGAGGCAGCTCAGCAGCGATGGGACCCCATGAGTGGGGATGAAGAGAGACTGCCCGGATCCTGCGACCCCCTCTCCTGGCACCTTGGGGGGGCTTCTTCCATCCACTCTTCAGGCTTCCCATTCACTTCAAACAGCGCCAGGGTATGGGTGCCAGCCCCACCAGTGCCCTGTGACACCAATCCCAGGGCTTGGTGGCACCAACTGGTAGCCAGGACTGGCCACCATTTCCAGGGGGGTGGGTGAGCATCTCCAGGACTGACCAGCACATCTGCAGGGCTGGCACGGTGCAGGCAGCATGAGCTGGTGCCCAACCCTCTGGCTGGCACGGGTCTCGCCAGAGCCAGCAAACTCTGCATCGTCTTTGTCCGTCTGTCCCTCCACCTGTCCCCCTTCCCTCTGCCTGACCCGAGGGGTCTCCAGTGTCGCCGGCTGACAGCCGATCCCGGCTGCCTCCAATCCATTCGTTCCAGAGCAGGAACAAAGGCGCTTTGTGGGCTCCCCCTGGCCCGGGCTGGCTGGGGGTTCCCAGCTCCGGAACTGGGACAGACTTCCCCATGCGACAGGCGTGTAATGCCTTCCAGACCAGCATCCCCAGCCCGCAGGTACAGCCCCGTGGGCAGAGGGGGCCCGGGGCTCCCCACACTGCCCCAGGGACACACCAGGACACCCCATCACAGCCCCTGTCCCGGCTGTGTCAAGCAGGGACCTCTCCCAGGACAGGATCCGCTCCTGTTCCCCAAAAGGTTTCAAAACACCCCATTCCACTGAGCCCATCCCACTGTTCTTCCCCACCCGGGGTTCTCCAGGGGCTCCCAGGTTTGCTGGGCCCAGGCTCCCTGTGTTGGCAAGCAGGTGAGACACTGTCCCAGCAGGAAGCAGCTGAGCTGGGATGCTGGGCAGGGGCAGAGCTCCTCTGCAGGGGGGCAGCTCCACTGGGCTGCAGCCTCACTGGCCTCAACTGCCCCAAATTCGGGGAGCCACTGGCAGAGGGGCCGGTCCTGGACACCCCCCTGCACTGGGGCTGGGGGGGGGGATGTGGGCAGTGGGGCCAGGCAGCACCTTTGGGGGTCCCGGTGGGATGGGGTGGAATGTGATGGATGGGATGGGATAGGATGGATGGGATGGATAGAATGGAGTGGGATGGATGGGAGGGATGGGATGGGACAGTGTGGGAGGGTGGGATGGGATGTAATACGCTGGGATGGAGTGGGATGGGATGTGGTATGATGGGATGGGACAGGATGGGATGGATGGGATGGGTTATGATGGGATGGGTCGGGTCAGTCCAGTGATGCTTTGCCGGGGCTCAGCAGGGTCAGGCCCGGTGTCCTGGTGGCCACATGTGCTGGCATTGCCACGGGTCTGGAATCCATTTGCCTCACCGGCAGCGGTGTTTTCCCAGCAGGGCTGGAGCAGCCCCACGGGGCTGGGGGCAGCCCTGGCCCCCCGGCCCATCTGCTCCCTGTTTATTTTCTTACACTTAAGTATCACCTCGCAGATAAACACTCCCCAGAGCGGGGGGCAGGGGGGCATTTCCCCACCATTGGACACAGGACAAAGCCCTTGGGGTGCCCAGCACCCCAAGCCCAGGGATGCCCCTGCACTGTCCATCCTGCAGCTGGGGTCGCTGATGGGTTACATTGGGGTCACAGCTGTGACCCCATGCTTGGGCCACATCCCCTCCATGCCACATGCCCCACGCAGGGTCCCATCCACCCCCTGCCCACCATGGGTGCCAGACCCTCCATGCCCAGGGCTGTGCAGTGTGGCACCGCTCTGCCAGGACACAGCTCTCAGCCCCGTGCCCAGTTTGTTTGGCCAGATCAGCTGGAAGAGCTGGGGTGCCGATCACCACTGTGTCCCAGCACACACTCAAGCAACCAGCGGGAGGTTGGTGAGGTCATGGCCCCGGCTTCTCCTTGTGCTGCGCAGCTGAGTCAGAGCTGAGGGGCTCGGTGTCAGGGTGTCCGGGGAGCCTGGGCACGGGGCCACACTCCTGTCCCGCACGCTTGCCGGGCAGCCCAGGAAAACCCGGCTGCTGCCACATGGGCAGCAGCAGCCACAGGCAGCTGGACAGGCAGCAGCCAGCAGCGTTCCAGCAGCGTCTGCTGCTTCCTGGAGGGGACCGACAGCTCCTTCTGTCCATCCATCCATCTGCCCATGTCCAGGGCAGTGGTCACACACACACACCCGTGCCAACCTGGAGAGATCTCTGCAGCGGGAGGTGGTGGCAGTCGGGGTGTACATGTCACCCTGCACACGCAGATGTGCTCATGCACCAGCACGCACGTGTGTGCACATACACACACGAATGCAAGGGCGTACACACGTGCACACTCCCCATACTCACCCCATGGATATACACACACTCCCCCACACATGTATGGATGCACACACATGTACAGCTGCATGTCCATGCCAATGCACATGTGCCAGTCCGTGCACACACCTCCACTTACACACACGCACACATACGTGCTGCCCCCAGCCCCACACCGAGCCATTTCCAAAGCCTGCTGCTCCTTCCCTGCCCATGTCCTCAACGTGTCCCCTCCTCCACTGCAGCAGCACAGGCCACCAGCACCCCATGTGTGGTTGTGCCCCCCAAAACCAGCCCAGGGCAGCTCGGCTGGGCCCCAGGACTGGGATCTCTCCCCCAGCCCATCCCCATCAGCTGGTGGCCATGTGTGGGGTGGCCACAGCTGAGTACACAGCCCCTACCATCCATCTTGCTGCCTGTCAGGGCTGGGGGCTTCTGTGGCCCCCCCAGCCCCAGCCCAGTGGGATGCTGGGGCGAGAACAGGGTGAGAGCAGGGGTTCCCCTCTCTGCACAGGCACCTGCCTGCTCCTTGCCTGCCCTGACGAGGGCTTGCCCAAACCCAGCTCTGCCCTGGGCATCTCTGCAGGGGTAGAAGCAGCCCCCAGTCTGGGCCAGGGCCAGGAGAGGGTCGGGGTCCCTCGTGGGGACCACTGCACGGTGAGGGGCGGCAGGGGACAGAGCACATCCCCATAGCAGTGCAGACACCTGGGGCAGCCCCACATGCCCCCAGCCCCAGCAGGACCTCTGGCCCCCAGCACATCCCTCTGCCCCCCGCCGTGTGATTTACGGGCTCTGTGCGGGTGGACAAATGGCAAAGGAAAACAGGGCATGGGGGTCCTGCTGGCGAGGGGCAGCTTGTGCCCCGCGGGGGGGAGAGGGGCCGTTTGCTCACAGCTGGCAGGTTGGGGATGCAGTGAACTGGTTCCAGTGCTGACCAGCCCTGCCACGGTGCCAGCAGTGAGAAGTCCTGGCACCAGAAGAGTGCCTGGGGGGAAGCACCCCAGCCCACAAGCAGCATCATGAGCTCCAGTCCTACAGCCATAGGACTTTGGCCGTGGGGGGGGAGTGGGATGTGATGCCACCTCATCCTGTGGCCCACAAGACCCCCACTGGCCACTTGCTCTGGGGTTTGCCATGTGCCCGCTGTGTCCCACGGCTGCCATCCTAGTCCCTGGCAAGCCCCAAGCTGTCTCTTTTTGCCTCATTAGCTGGAGATCTCCCCCAGCACCCCCCTCTGGCTGCAGGGCTCTAGCCAGATGGGGACCACAGCTGTCACGGGCTGGCACTTCAGCCACTGCCAGGCCCCAGGGCCATGTCCCGGCAGCCCTGGGACCATCCGTCGGGAGCCAAGTCCTGCTTTCCTTTTGCCTTTGCCACTTGACCTGCTGCACCTGGAGCGGTGCCCGGCCAGCGACCTCTGCCCGGCTGCGGCTGGGCAGGAAGGTGGGCAGGAAGCCTCCTGCCCGCTCGGCTCAGCTGACCCCCCCTGCCTGCTCTCAGGGGTGCCTGGTTTGGGGCTGGGGGGGTGAAGGCAGAACGGGACACACACCCCCCCCCCCGACCTCCCTGGTGAGGAGAAGCAAAGGGTGGCCATTGCTTGTGGTACCGGGTGGATCTCAGGAAGGACCGGGAGCTGAGGGGTACCCGCAGCCCTCCCTGGGCCGCCGGCAGCTCCAGATGCTGCCAGCTCAGCTCTCCCCTGGCAGGAAAAGACTCCGTGTTTCCACTGCCGGCACACACCTTCCTCCCGGGTCGGAGGAAACGCTCCTCCTGCCTGGCAGTGCTGCCTGCAACGCTGCCCGCCCCTGGCCGTGTCCCCCTGTCCCCTTCCAAGGGGGGCAAGAGGGGTGCCAGGCCCTGGGGACAGAAGGTGATGGGGACAGAGCATCCCGGCACGGCTGCCTGACCTCGATTCTCCCTACCCACCCCGGGCATCCTCTTGGGCACAGACCCCATCCCAGCGGGGCACAGAGGGGTGTGGGGAGCAGCGCATCTCCCACAGGCATCCCCCCGATAAACACCCCAGGAACCCGCTCCCGGGTACCTGCCTCCCCCCCCTCCAGCTCCCATGGCCCGTGTTTGCCCCGTGCCACCCTGCGCAGGATCCAGGGCTGGCAGGTGACAGCCGGGCACGGGCCGGGGACAGGCTGCCCACGGGCTGGCACCGCGCGTGGCATCGCTCCCGCAGGCACCAGGAGCCGAGGGCTGCGGCAGGAGGAGCGCTCGCTGTGCGGTGGCCCTGGCGCTGCCGGGGTCCGGCCCCGCCACCGGCACGACCCCGAGCCCGGCGCCGGGGGCAGGGTGCCCGCGGCCAGGCCGGCGTGCCGGAGCGGGGCCAGGCCGGTGACCGGAGCCAGCGCCGGCTCCCGCGGGCTGGGGCGAGGACGCTGGCCGCTGGCCGGCCGCTCGGGGGGCCGGCTGGGGGTGGGCTCCGGCGCCAGCCCCTCCCCGGCCGTATAAATCCCGATTCCCCCCGCGGACGGTCGTCCCAGCCCCGCTCGGCCGCCGGAGCGGAGCAGCAGCGGGAAGGCGTCCGGAGCCGGCCGTCGCAGCCGTGTCGGCGGGGGGAAGGTTCCCCGCAGCCCGGGGGGTCCCCCCAGCAGGGCCGGGGGCAGGGGCGGGCGCCCGGCCATGGCCTTCACCATGCTGCGGCCCGTGGCCGCCCGCGTGCTCTACCCCGACCTCAGCATCCTCTCGGAGGACGAGGAGAACCGGAGCGAGAGCGACACGTCGGACCAGTCGTTCGGCTGCTGCGAGGGCACCGAGACCCGCCGCAAGCTGCCGCGCAAACCGGGCCCCATGGTGATGGTGAAGCAGAGGCAGGCGGCCAACGCGCGGGAGCGGGACCGGACCCAGAGCGTCAACACGGCCTTCACCGCCCTGCGGACCCTCATCCCCACCGAGCCGGTGGATCGGAAGCTGTCCAAGATCGAGACCCTCCGCCTGGCCTCCAGCTACATCTCCCACCTGGCCAACGTGCTGCTGCTGGGCGAGGGCTGCGAGGATGGGCAGCCCTGCTTCAGTGCCATCTACGGAGCCAAGGGCGACCTGGACGGCAAACAGCCCCGCAGCATCTGCACCTTCTGCCTCAGCAACCAGCGGAAAGGGGTGAGCAGGGGGCAGTGGGACGGGGGACCCCGGGCTGAGCGGGGCAGGAGGCTCCACACGTTGCTGTGGGGTGGGGGGCAGAAGCCCTTGTCTGGGCTGAGTGGGGCAGGAGGCTCGGCACGGCTCGGTGAGAACCGCAGGCTCTGGTTCCAGCCCCCGCTGGAGGTTTTGGCTGCTCCCGGCCAAATCCCGCTCATAGCCGCACGCCCACAGCTCCCGCTCGCGTCAGAGGGCCGGGCTGCTCCCCCACGTCCGTCCGGGCCGGGAGGTCTCGGGGGGTTAAACAGTCACCCCGGTGCTGGGGGCACTTGGCCGTCCCAGGAGCAGACTTCAGAGCCCAAAGGCTGACCCCATCCCAGTTCCTGACCTCATCCCAGTTCCCTACCTCATCCCAGTCTCCAACCCCAGCCCAGCCCTGCCAGCCCAGGCACTGCCCCGGGCAGCACCCTGGCATGTTGGAGAGAGCCAGGGCACAGCAGATACCCCACCTGGGGGTGCCAGGCAGGGTTCCCCATCCTATGGCCCCACTCAGGCTCTGATGGTGGTGCCAGCACAGCTCCCACCTGGGGCAGGGGGCTGAGCTGGGCACCCCTGCCCTGCCCAGCTGACCCTTCCCCAGCACCCTGCGGCTCAGGGGGCACCTATCCCACAGTGATCCTATCCTGCTACCCACACCAGGGTCCTCGATGCCCCTGTCCCAGAGTGGGCCACGCAGGATGCAGCTTCCCAGCCCCATGGGCACCCCCAGGCACAGCCCTGGGCTGGCACTGCCAGACCTGCTACTGTCCCCACAAGACCCCCAAGTTGTCCCACATGCGACCCCAAGCAGCATGGCCATGGGGCACACTCCAGCCCTCGGGGCTCTTCCAGTTTCTGCTGCTTCATTTTTAACTGGTCCTGTGCTCCCCTCTCCTTACTGGCTGGGCTCTGCAGCCTCCCCAGCCCTCCCTGGGGGACACCCAGCCCCAGTTCTTGGTAGAGATGCCCCCCCCCCCAGCTGGGACCCCCCAGCCAGGGCCCACCTGTGCTCCTGGGCTGCTCCCTGGGCTGGAGCTGGGGGGCTGGCATGGGGCTGGTCCCCCTCAGGAGAGCCCGTGGAGGCACCAGGGATGGGAGATCCTGCAGCACCCAGGACTCCAGGGACAATGTCAGGAACTGGGCTGGGACCTGGGTCTGTGCCTCCTGGCTCTGGGGCTGTGCTGGGCTGTACTGGGCTGTACTGGGCTGGAAATGGGCTGGGCTAGAAATGGGCTGGAAATAAGCTAAACTGGAAATGGGAGTAAGCTAAGCTGGAAATGGGCTGGGCTGGAAGTGGGCTAAGCTGGGTTACACTGGGCTGTTCTGGGCTGGACCTAGGCCATGCTGGTCTGTGATGGGTTATACTGAGTAGTACTGGGCTGAAGTTGTACTGGGAGGTGGGGATGAACTTGCTCATCCTCAGCAGGGCTGTGGGTCTGTCCCGGGGCAGTGCCAGCCCTGCCTGTGGCCTAGTGCATAGTGGCACTGAGCAGCCATGGGATCCCTGTCCCTGTAGGGTGATGAGGCCGCGAGTGGTCCCCCCCCAGCAGCCACCCCACATCTACCTACCCAGCCGCTCAGCAAGCACAGCCACGTCCGTCTGTCCATCCTGCGCAGTGCTGAGCCCACCCTCAGACAGTGGCATCAACCATTCCAGAGCGATGACTCCATGCAGAGCTGGCACAGGGCAGCGGTGGGCAGGAGTGGGGCACCCCCCAGCCAGGACCACCCCCAGATGCCTCCAACTCTCCCTCCTCTCTCCACAGGGCGGCCGGAGGGACCTCGGGGGAAATTGCCTGAAGGTTCGGGGGGTGACCCCCTTGCGAGTGTCACGGAGATGAGCCGGGGTCCGGCAGCACCCGCCTGAGACAGCGGCAAGAAGCGGCCGGAGCCCGCGCACGCCGGCCCCAGAGACCGCAGCGGGGAGGGAGGGAGCTGCCCGGCGAGGCGGCAGCGGCCGAGACCGGGGCCGCGGGCTGGGACCGAACCGGCACCGGCCCCGGAGCCGGCGGCGGGGCGGGAGGACGCTCCTGTGACCGAGGACCGCCCGAGTGCGGGGCAGGGCCGGGGAGGGGGGTCCCCGCGCCCCGGGGCTGGACTGGAAGGGGCCCGTGTGCGGCCGGCGTCGAGGTGCTCGGGGGGGACGGCGTCACGGCCCCGTGGGCGCTGGTTGTGCACGTGCAGCCGCTTGGAAAATAAACATTATTTTTCTGACGGGCCGGTGCCTGCCTGTGGCCCCGGCCGGGGATGAGGTGGGGGACACGCAGGGTCCCCAAGGTGGCTTCAGTCCTGCTCTGTGCCATGGAAGCCAGTGTGACCATCCTGGCTGTCCCCATGAGTGGCCTCGTGGGCCCTAGTGAGGCAAGACCCCCCAAGCACACGGCGTCCCCAGCCCCTGCCGACAGCTTTGGCCCCACAAGAGCTATGGGAGCCCCACCGTGATCTGGGCCGTGCCATGGGATGGGGACGGCACTGCCAGCCCCGTGCTGCAGCCACAGGCACCGGGGCGGTGGGTCAGGGTTGGTGTCGCTGCTCTTGCACCTTCCACTCCTCCTGGTACGTCAGGGGCTGTGGCGAACACCACCACCACTGGGACCACCACCATCACAACAGCCACCATCGCTGGGACTGCCACCATCACCACAATGGCCACCATCGCTGTGACTGCCACCGGTACCATGAAAGCCACAGGCATCATGACTGTCCCCACCACTGTGACTGCCACCAGTGCCACAATGGCCACCGCCACCATGATGGCCACCCGGAGCTGTGCACAGCAGGGCTGCAGCCATCAGCACCTGCACAGGGTCAGGCGGGGACGCGGGGGGTTCCCAGGCTGAGACCCCCCCGGGACCCTGCTCAGGGGCCGGTGCTGGGCTGTGCTGGGCGTCGGGGAGCACCGAGCCTGGGAAAGGTGCCGTGCTGGGGCCCACAGCTCCCAGGGGCCAGAGCAGAGGCAGCTGCTGGGGGGGGGGGTGGAGACTCCCAGGGTGACCCTCGAGGGCTGCAGGACTGGATCTGCCCCATCTGCCCAGGGGGCTGGAGCGAGCAGGGAGACCACCCTGGGGGTCCCACCAGCGCCTGTCCCATGGATGGGGCGAAGGCGGGAGCCCAGCAGCACCTTTTGGCCCCCCGGCTGGCCAAGGCGAGCCTGGCCCGGGCTCCCTCCCCCCCCCCCGGGGTGATTTATGGAGCTGCCAACACGGCGCAGCTGCGAGAGCTGCTCCCAGGCAGGGACCCGCCGGGGAGGGAGGTTTGTTCTCAGCGTGGCTAATCTGTCCCAGACCCCCCGAAACAGCCGTGAGATTCTCCAGCCAGCCCAGGACACAGAATCCTGCCCCTGGGTTTATCGGGGGGCAGGAGCAGCCGGGGGGGACACCCACACATGAAAGGGGATTGTCCCCTTGAAGTGGCGGCTCCAGAGTCCCTGGGGGGCCAGTGAGGGCTGGTGGTCCCAGTGCTGGGAGCACAGCGGGTCCCAGCACTGAGTGCACAGGTCCCGGTGTGTCCCAGCTGATGGGTCATGGGTCCCAGTGTGTTACAGAGCCGAGGACAAGTGTCCCAGTGCCAGCAACCAGAGACCCAGTAAGCTCCAATATAAAGGCCATGGGTCCCAGTAAGACCCAGTGCAGGAGCTGTGCTCCCAGTATGTTCCAATGCCAGGAATCAGTGCCCCAGCAAGCCCCAGTGTAAAAGCCTTAGATCCCAGTACACCCCAGTGCTGGGGCTGTGGAATCCAGCATGTCCCAGTGCTGGGGCCATGGGTCCCAGTACCACAGACTAGGGCCCCAGCAAGCTCCAGTGTAACAGCCATGGGTCCCAGTACAGCCTCGCGCAGAAGCTGTGCACCCAGTAAGTCCCTGTGCTGTGGCTGCAGATCCCAGCGTGTCCCAGCACCGGGAACCACATATCCCAGCATGTCCCAGTGCCAAGCCCACAGGTCCCAGTGCCAAGCCCACAGGTCCCAGCATGTGCCGGTGCCAAGCCCACAGGGTCCCAGTACATTCCAGCCCCTCCCAGCACTGCACGAGGGAAACAGTGACTCAGAAGAGGCTGAGCCCGCCGGGATGGTGGGAGCCGGGTGCCCCTTTGCCCCGCACGGGGCGGTCGCCGTGGCCAGTCACCCATGGGTGCCACCGGCTCCCTGGCTGACACAGCCCCGCACCGAGCCCGGCCCCACAACCTCCCGCGCTCCCCTCCCATCCTCTCCCCTTCCTGCGCGCGGACACCCTTGGAAAGGCTCTTGGCCGCTCACTCTGAGACAGGAAGGTGTCCCCGAGTCTCAGGAAGGAAAAACACTCAGTGCTGAACCCACCAAGACTGTCTCCGAGGGGCCGCGGCTGGAGAGGCTCCAGGCTGACATCACCTGGGAACTGGAACCAGAACCGCAGCTGCACTCCGCGCCTGGTATTTTTTTCTTTAACTTGTGTTTTTAAACTTTCTTTTTATAGATTTTCTTCTCCCTTTTTTTTTTTTTTTACTCTATTTTTTTTTTTCCCCCCTTTTCCTTCTTCATTCCCCTCCCAAATATTTCAGCCTCCCCGCAGATGAACCTCGCCGGGCTGGCCAGGCTGGAATGCAGCAGGGCTGCGGCCGGAGCCCGGCCGTGCTGGGAGCTGCCGTGCTGGGCACCCGGCCGAGGGCAAGAGCTGCCAGACCCGTGGGCAGGGGGTCCCCAGTGATGGGGGGTCCGGGACCCCACAGCTCCCAGAACTGCTGTGCACCAGGGCCCGTGAAAAGGGACTTGTGGTCTCCTGAGGACACAGGAGGGTCTGGCTGAGCACGGGGGTGTGGGAACGTGGAGGGCACAGGGGTCTGGCAGAGCCTGGCTAGGGGTAGTGCTGGTCTGTCAACCCATGGACCCCAGGATGGGGCAGCAGGGCCAAGCTGAGCCTGAACCTGAGCCAGCCAAGCAAGCAGAGCCAGCCAGGGATGTGGGACACAGAAGCAGCTTTCAGCCCCAGGATCCAGCCCTCCTCGTGCATTCTCCTTTGTTGACACCTTTGGGTGCTGCCTGGCCCCCCTCAGCGTGGAGGCTCAGGACAAAGACCCCCTTGTGTCCTCCACCAGCAGCAGAGAAAAGCTCAGGTGCCAGCTGCCCAGAGAATCCTGCCCCGTGGCAGCGACCGCAGCAATCGGCTGAGTGTCACAAGTCACCCCCAGCCCCGCCAGACCTGGGGACAAAGGGCTGTGACGTGACCCCTGAGGTCTCGATGACAGCAGATGGGGATAGGGGAACAGCAGGTGGGGGGACAGGGCTCTGCTGCCCAGGGCAGGGTGGCAGGAAGGACCAGCGAGGGATGGGCAGCCAGGGGTAGGGATGGGATGGACACACCTTGAACCATCGGATGATGGGCGCACTGGGCTGGGATGGGGCAGAATGGGATGGGATGGGATGGGCAGAGCAGGGGTCAGTGTGGTGGCCCCCGGGCTGGGGTGCCAGGTAGTCCCTGCCTTCCTGTGCCAGCCTACACAGACCATCCTGACCTCACCAGCACCCTGCCAGGGTCTCTGGGGAAGGAACTGGGCAAAAGATCTTGAAACACAGACCCCTCCCCACCCCACCGAGGCCGGCAGCGGCCCTGCAGCCTCACACCATCCTCGAGGGTTGCGCAGCCCAAGCGTCCCAAGGTCCCAGGGGACACGGGTGCGGGGGCCAGCAGCTGCCACCACCCCACCACATCCCCCCACGCACCAGACCCCTCGGAGCCGGCCGCCCGGCGGGACCTCGTGCCGGGCGAGGTCCCCAGAGACACCGGTCCCCGCAGCAGGGACAGGGTGTGAAGGCGCAGCGCGGGGTGAACGCCGGGTTAATCTCCCGCTGGAGCTTCCCTCTGCAAACAATAAGACAATGCCCGGCCGGGAGCCGCCTGCGTAACCAGCGCGCCGAGGGGAAGCTGTAATATTTGGATTTAGCACTCGGTAAATTAAGGAAGAAAAAGGGAAAAGCGCTGGGGGTCATCAGAGTGGGGCTGGCCTCGCACCCTGCCCCATGGCCCGTGGCTCTGGGGACTCAGCCCGGCCTGGGGATGGCTTCTGAGCGGGGCCAGCATCCCCAAGAGCCAGCGCTGTTGGGCAGGGCTGGGACGGGGGATGTCCTGGAGGGGCTGGCGGGGCACGGGCACGTCCCCAGCAGAGGGATGCGCAGCCAGGGGAGGTCGAGGTTTGGGCACCTGGCAGGGCCATGGGCAGCACGTGGCAAACCCGGCGCCTCCTGCCACAGCAGAAAAGGGACCGGGGCCAGGAGTTTATTTTAATCCAGACCCGCTCGCGGGAAATAAAATCCTGTTTCTGCAGCTGGAGTGGCCGGGCAGGAGAGGGCCCCGGGGGGGACGGTCACCTCCAGCTGAAAGCACTCAGGGTGGCACAGGGAAGAGAAGTGAGGGGGCTCTCTCCAGGGTATCTCTGTGGCTGTGCAGTGCGAGGGGCCCCTCTGAGTGAGTATGGGGGGCTGGGGGCCTCCCCACCCACCCACAACCCCCCATGGAGACCCTGCCTGCCCTGGCCCCACTGGGGTGAGCAGGGCAGGGGCACACAGGGAGCCCCAGGGTGCCAGTTGGGGGTGTGGGCCTGGACCCCACCCTGAGTGGTGCAAACCGGGAGCTTGGGAGGGCTCTGCATGCCCTGGGCAGAGGCGTCCCCCCCCAGTTTGGGGACCCCAAGGTGGCAGAGGGGCTGGGACAGGTAGGGGAGAGGTGACCCGCGGGCAGCGCTGGGCAGCGGCACGGGAAGGCCATCGGCACGCAGCCGCGTGCGCCGGGAGCGCATTTCCCCACAACAGGGGCCGTTATCAGCGGCGAATCCTCGGGAGCGGTCCCAGGGGGGACCTCCAGCCCTTCCCCTCCACCTACCTACCCCAGCGCTCTCCCGCTCGGCCCACGTCAATGCGGCCGCGAAGGTGTCGGAACAATCGCCTGACAAAGAGCTATTTTTAGGGGCCGGGGCTCGGGGCTCGGATACGGCCGGGCTGCTGACAATGGGGGGAAGGGGGCCGGGCTTCCCCCCGTGACCACTCGGCAGCAGAAGGACCTGTAAGATTTCCTCGATGACCCAGGTCCGTACAATACAAGGAAAGCGCGAGAGGGAGATACCCCCGCCAAGAGGAGCTGCTCCTTTACCTAATGGGAGTGACCCGGGGTGAGGGGCTGGGAGATGGGGGCCAGGGGCCTCCCACGGGGGTGGCTCCCACAGTGGGAGGGAAGGGGCAGGGGGGTGAAGCTGGGAGGGGCAGGCTGGCTCCTGTCTGCTTCTGCCACAAACCCACACGCTGGAGGGCACAGGGCTCTGGGTAGGGAGGTTCGGGGGGGTGGAGGGGGCTCACAGCTCCACACTGGCCACAGCCTGGCCACAGTGACCGGCCCGGGGCTGCGTGTGCCCAGCCAGCCCTGCTCTGAGAGTGCCATCAGCCGGGCTGCACCCCTGGCCTGTTCAGGGGGCTTGGTGCAGTTCCAGAGGGGTCGGGTTGTGCCCCAAAGCGTTTCCTCCTCCCCCGGGTCAGGCTCTGTTGGAGGGGTCTGTGGATGATCCGCTCTGGGGATCAAGCAAATCTCCCGGCTGCTCAAGAGGCAATCCAGGCAGAAAATGTGAGAGGCAGTGAGCGAAGGTCACCAGCGCTGGAAGAGGTCAGGGCTCAGGTCAGCTTTGGGCCCAGCACTGCAGCAAGTGCTGGGGAAGAGCCTCTTCCACCCACCCCACCCACTGCACCTGCACAGCTGGGGCATGGGGGACAGAACCCTGGAACCACAGAACCGCTCTGGCTGGCAGAGTCCAACCACCCCCCAGCACTGCCAGGGCACCACTGACCCAGGGCCCTCAGCACCACAGCTCCACGGGGGGCTTG
>JANIJG010008239.1:0-24750 GCA_024611175.1 Megaceryle torquata | reverse complement strand
GCAGCCGGGCTGGTGAGGGGTCTGGAGAACAATTCCTATGAGGAGAGGCTGAGGGAATTGGGATTGTTTAGGTTGGATGAGACTGAGGGGAGAAAGACCTTACCGCTCTCTACAACTATGTGAAAGGAGGTTGTAGTGTGGTGGGTGAGGCCTCTTCTCTCAAGTAAATAACGACAGGACAAGAGGAAATGGCCTCAGGTTGCACCAGGGGAGGTTTAGACTGGATATTAGGAAGAATTTATTTACTGAAAGACTAGTCAGGTGCTGGAACAGGCTGTTGAGGGAGGTGGTGGAGTCACCAGAGTCACCATCCCTGGAGGTATTTAAAAAATGTGTAGATGAGACACTTCAGGACATGCTCTAGTGGGATGGTGAGGTGGTTTGGAAAGGGGTGATGCAATGCAGATTTTCAAGCCTAAGTCATTCCATGTGTCTCCACTGCAGTACATGGGCTGAGGGCAAGTCTGCCCATCCTGGAACAGAGCTGTGGAGTGATAGTGCCTGGGATCATGGCTGAGGATGTCTGTGGTCATGGAGCTGGGTGTATGGGCTAACTGGTCTTGTTCTGGGAAGACTGCATAGCTGGGCACCCAGCATGATAATGTCTCCTTAGATAATTTCTGCTGCTGGGATGAAATATCCCATCGCTACTTCAGGATCCCTGCATCATGCTCTGATGTTCAGCACTGATATGTACTTTAAAAAGTTGGTTTTCAGAAGACAGATGCTCCAGGCTGTCAGAAAATAAACCCCATTGAAAGATTCTCAGCCTAGGCAACCAAAAATTTGAGGTGTCCACATTTCCAACTGCATCAGCCTTCTCAAAATTTGTCCTTTTCATGTTTTGTTTATTTGTTATTGTTTGTTTTTGTCCTGAAGTGCTGTTATGTTTCTTTTAACAGGACTCAGGAAGGCTGAAATGAACTGTGAAGGCCACAGCCTGCATGGGGATTGAAACTAGACATTCTCACCCATTCCTAGCCAAAGTACAAACCAAGCATTTAACCATGTATGCCAAGGTACAAAACGCTGTCAGAGAAAGGAAAAGCCACACTAAGCCTGACATCCTATCCTGAACCTGTCCAGCTGCATTTGTATCACCAAAGTAGCAGCCACCAGCAGCTGATGGCGTTACACACCAGTTCCCACCGGGACCGATTTGTTGACAATGGATTCACTGTCTACCTCTATGTTTATTCAACAGAAATGTCTGGATTTGCTTAACATGTGCAATGAGGGATTGAGAAGCCACAGTGCACAGAACAGTAATTCACTTCAAGGTAGTTGTTCTTTTGAAAAGACTTGCTCTTTTCACTCTCACTGTGTTTTAATTGAGAAGCTCACCTCAGCACAAAAATAATATATGCATATACATATGCATACCTGGTTACACATTTATGTTGCACATGTACACAGCTGTGTGTACTGAATAGCATGCTTAATTGCCTCTGAGTTTCTGGGTTGAAGAGTTTCATTACTCTCATCTGCATGAAGCTTAAATCCAAAGCTCCTTCAGAGGAGGAAGGTCACTTAAATCACTGCCAGGAGCTAACTGCTCACTGTACTCAATTACCACTTACAATCTTTCATCGCTGAGGGTTTCTGCACTGCAGATTGTCACCTAACTACTTGTTTTCAAGCATGCCTACGTGGCATGTAGAGAACAGCAGCAGTGAACAGCCACTGGCATCTGCCTGTGAGTGTGGTCTCTCAGGGAGCCACACTCCAATGCCGTTACACCACAAAACGCTTTGCTCTGGAAGCTGTCTTCTCGTCCTCAGCAGAACTATTCATGGATCACAATCCCATGTAAGACAGAGAATAGTATGGGCGTATAACTTATGGGTTTATAGGCATGTAGTAATCCTGACAGTTTTCACGGACCAATTTAGGCAGTTTGCACGGGGATCCCATTCATACATGTCTATGTCTAGCTGGATTTCCTTCACGGTTCATTTTAGAGACACAAAGTAGATTTTGTTTCATTATCGCCATTGATTTGTTCATTTGGGTATTTATATCAGTGTATTCACAAATAATGGTGCAAACAGTTTCGAGTGAAGTTAAATATTGGAAACCAGATAATTTTTCTCTGTTGGTTGTACTCACATTGGCAGTTAAACTAGTGTGTCAATAACAAACATATAATCGCTTTTAGAAAAAGAAACTGGGTCCATTTAGGTTGCAGACAGAGTATGGATTTTGGTGCCCAGGGTTCATATTGTCGATTGCACGTAGTAGTTCTGTTTTCTTTTATCAGGGCTTTCAGTAAAGAGTGGCACATCAATGAACACTTTGCCTCCAGGTGGTTCTGTTTATGTAGTTTTACTGCTTAGTGTCCTGTTTTCTGAAAAGTGGATCCACACTGATTTGTGTTATAAAGGTATTTGGACCAATAAACCAGCTCATGCCCCTTCAGTGTCAAACTCATGTTAAATTGAATGGACATTGAGAAAGACCAATTCACTCAATAGAAACCATAGAAACTATTTTACTTTTCCATCAATCATGACAAAAGCAAAAATACTCTTTCTCTCATTTAATCCTTTAACAGAAATACTTTTGAAGGTCATGCAAAGCTCAAGGAGCTATATGACTTCATCTGCACAGATTTTGCAAAATAATGGACTTGGTGACAAAGGAACTGGTCTCATGCCAGAGCAGGACGTTGTTCTGAGAGCTGCACCCTCTGCAGCATTGGACTGGCTTTTCAACCAGGACGTTGGACACCTGGTCCCTCATTTTGGCTCTGCCACATGGCTTCCCTCCAGTTCCCAGAGATGAGAGAGTATTCTAGGGAAGAGGGGTATCCTGCTCTTCCCTTGCCATCTCCTTGGCCATAGGACCTCGTGCTGACCAAGAGCACTCTCATCACGTTAGTACAGTCTTTAGTAGGAGTGCAACAAAATTCATGGGGGCCTCAACCCCTTGCAGTTTTTATTACGCATATTAACTAGCTGAAAAGCTGCTCTGCAAGTTCTCTGGTGAGGAAGCAAAAAGGTTTGGATCAGCTTTTGGTTGGACCCAGAGAGAGGAGGAGCTGGGGGATGCAAAAGTTGGTAGTTCTCCATGGAGCAGGTGACTCACTGCTAAGGACAAGTAAAGGACTTGGAAAACATGCCAGACGGGGCATCTGCAGCCAACAGCAGGGTAATCCTGACCCTTTGCCTCAGTTCATATTGTGAGTGAGTGCTGGAAGAGCTGATGCCAAGAGAAATGGCAGTGAGCAGAGAGATTCATCATCAGCTGAACTAGGAAAAAAGAGCCCTTTCCCCATTCCTCTTCACTCTTTTATCAAGCAGCATATAGCTCTTCTGGCTTCATGTGAAGCTTGGCCCCACGTGCTGTACAGGGACACCCTTTTGACCTGTGCTCTCCCATAGTTAATGGCTCACACCATAAAGTGTTCCTATGATCATTAAAATAGGAAGCGTTATTCTCTCCTCCATAATAGTCTGGCAATCTAATTTTAGTCATGCTGAATGCAGTAATGACCCTATATTATCACAAGAAACTATTAAGTTACCAACGCAAAGGTTGTTCCTATTGATTTTCTTCTTAGGTTGTCATGATAGAACAGAACTAATGAATGGAAATCCCCAGTCCAAATAATTTCTAAATAAATTACTCTCATAGAGCTTTTACTCTTAAATAGAAGAATTGATTTAATACTTTAGTGGCTTTTCTTCTTTCTAAACTTGCAATTTAGCCAACCCCAGACTGCATTTATGACCAGGCTTGTTTTGTTTTAGCTGGTTATGAGTTTGCTTCATGTAAGGCACATGGAAACTCAGTGAAAAGAACGAAATCCCTGAGAGCCTGTGTCACAAAATTAAAGGGTTTCTTTTTGTGTGACTGGTCCATGTTGGCTACAGGGCTGTGTTAGGTGCTCTGCAAACAAACATTAAGAGACTGTTTTTCCTACTTTTTGAAGAAAATATTTTTTTAAAACTTCCATTTCACATTCCAAGTTGAGATCTGTGGTACAGACAGCCCAAGGTGACAAGGGACATCTCTGGCCAAGACCCAGTTCAAGTTTTTGGCTGTGTTCAGTCAAATAAAACAATTGCTGTTTGTGCTGACTGCATTCAGAAGATTTTACAACTGAAGAGGAAATATTTCTGTCAAGGTTAGTTTTGCAGCACTAAAGAAGCCTCAGTGCAAAGGTCAGACTCATTATGGGAGAGTAGAAGAACTACAAACCAAGCTTCATACCAGCCAGGACTTACTGGCGTGCTTCTGGGTTGCATTTACTAGATCTTATGAGGGTGTCCCCAGATCTTTCATTTGGGCTGGCTGAGCAACTCCTAAAATGCACCCTACTCCATCTCAACTACAGGGCAGATGCCATCACCTCACCCTTTGAAATCCCCATCTAGACACATCTGCATCCACTGCACGTCCGAGCACTGCCTCGACAGCCTCTGTCAGCTTCTTGTGCTTCCTCCCATCGCTAACCCAGATCTTTGCTCATGCTGGTGTGTGTTAAACCTAGAAGTCCCAGGGGAGGCTGGGCTTTGTCTAATTGCTGACACCTCCTCGTTAGCATCCCTTGCACTCCCTGGGGAGCCCTGTGCCCACTCAGCTGAGCTCAGAGCCAAGATTTGCTCAGCTGCTGTCTGGTTGCAGCCTGGCATGTGCTTGTTTTTAACCTGTGCTGTTTGGACTGTTAAAGGAACATTTTCATCTCCTAGTCTGCTTTGGCTTCCCTGCATAGGTTTCCTGCACCCCTCAGGCAGCACCCACTGTGTAATTTGCCTTCTCCAGTAAGAAATAATACCTTGGTGAGGAGCAGTTTCCTCCTCCTGCTTTATAAATTGCCAGTGCCTCCTGCTGTTCCTCCTTTGAGGACCAGTCTCATTAACTTGTGTTGGGTTGCAGATCTCCTATAGATCTCCTATATGGAGATCAGCTGTTAAAGTCAGTGAGATGGGATGGATTCTGGGATCTCCCTCTGGTTTTGGTTCTGCTTCTGCATGTGCCTGATGCTGAACATTCTTCCAGCCTGGGAACTGTGTCCTGAGGTGGCCTCAGGCTGCCCAAGGCAGGCAACTGCCAAAGGCACTGGATCTAGAGGGGCAACGGCTGTTGAGATGAATGTGGATATGTTTGTGTAATTATCCAACAGCCTCTGATTACCTGATCCCAAATTGTTATTCCAGTAGGTAATTTACATTTCCCTGCCACTTCAGCAGGAGAGCAGAGCTGGCTCATGACAGCAATACTGCTGACTCGGCTGTTCTGAGAACTCAGCACTGGCTTGAAAATCTTGTGGTTTTAAAACAATATAGGTGCAGGAAGCCTCCTCCTGATTAATATGAAAAAACCCAACCCTAATGCAAAACAAGGTGGAGTATGGTGGGAGCACATACAAGATATAGTCCATGTTGAGGCCAGTCTAACTAAGGGAGAAAACAGACAGCTGGAAGAAAGCAGCAGGGACTTTGCAGTAGCACTGAGAGGTCACAGTCTAGGAGTAATCAGCAGTTGTCAGACCTTTAATCTTTCTCCAGTCCTAGTATTATACTTCCCTTTTAAACAGAGGGTAGGAACAGCCAGTCTTTAGACAAAACCTCGTATTTTTGGTAATACTCTGGGAGACAGGGTTCAAGGGTAACAACCAACATTGCCTGAGGTGACTGAAGTGTCAGGACCCCTTCCTTTGGTTTCACTCAGCCATAAGGCTGATGTGTGATTCCTGGTAAGATCAAATCCTTTCCACAATGGAAATTTTATATTTAAAAATGCTTTTCTTTCACATTACATTTGGTAATCCCTTCTTTCCCCACACTTTCTTCTTTCCCTTTTTAAAGAAACAATCATCTGGGATCTAAAACATCAGAGTAATTTTGTGATGTTGAAGTTTTTCTTTTCTTTCCTTGAAATAATTTAGTACTACTTTTAAGCCTGCTTGAGTGGATAAACTGATTAACACATTAACTGAACAGTCCCACCAATCTGGCAATAATTTTGAACTGGTGAGTGGATATTTTATGAATGCCAACTGACACCATGTCTTTGAACATGGGATTAGGGAGGGATTGTTACTGCCTCTGTACACCTCCAGCCACACTTAACTCCTCATGAGAGACCTCCAGCCCTCTGAAGAACAGGCAGTAGAAAACAGAATCTGATGTGAGGTCCATGCCTCCATAGACCTTGGAGTACATGGGTCTTCTACGCTGCTCATATTGCTCAGGGCAAAACGGCCAAGATTTCCTGTCACAGGTCTTTGATTTTTCACACTTACGTTTCATCTGTGAATGCAATGCCAAAGTACTCCTTCTCCTTCAGGTTGAAATGAGATGCCACCAAGTCAAGCAACTCCTTGGCCAAAAGCTTTGGCTGGAAAACAAGAATGAAAGAAAATGATTAATGAGGAGAACTTGGATAGAATTGCACTGTGCTTCTAGAGGGAAACACTATCCTTAAAGGTCCTCCACTGCTCTTGCTCTTATGTTCCCTCTGGTGCCCAAGCTAAATTTGGCAGCAGCATTAGCTCTTTAAGATGAGCAGTCATTTCTCTCCTAGGTAAATACTAAAAACCTGGCAGTTATGGCCTGGCGATTCAGTGCTTGATGTCTCTGCAGACAGATGACCTGCCACCCACCAGTGTTCAGATCTACCATGACCAGCTCTCCCATGCCTCTGACAATGTTAGTTGTTAAAGGTTTTTATCAAGGACCTTAGCAAACACATTTCAGACACCCACTCTCACACACAGAGCACAGATATGTGCTCATAACACTATGAAAATACATCGTGCCAAAAGATAGGATGTGACAGGACTAAATGAGAAGTAAGTGACAGAACAAAATAGTTTCCCATTCAGTATTGCTTGTCATTTAGAGATAAGGATAAATCCTCAAATTTAGGCACTTGGAAAGAAAGAGAGGCAAGTAACACACACTTTCAAAATACCCTTTGTAAGAGCATAAAAGCCAAGCTCAGAGAAACTATTCACTCCATATGGAGGGTGGTGCATTACTACCTTTTCTGCAAAACCATATTTGACTTACAAGTCCTCCTGCCTTTATGAATTTCCATCAGCTCTGCTGAGCTCCTGTGTTTCCTACTGGACTTCTGAAGTCTTGGCCATAACAGAGCTCTTCTCCTGATTGCCACTGGTAGCAAGCAGGGGTAAAAAGGATCCAGGTAGATGCAGCCTGTGATCCCTCAGCCTGTAAACCCCTCTGATTCCAGAGCTGCAATGGTTACAGCAGCTGGGATCAGAGATCCCAGCAATGTCCCCCAGTGACTGCTCATACAGATTTGGTCTACAAATCTCTGTGCTGCAAGCCTCGGTGAAACTAAAGCTGTTTGCAGGCTTGACTATCCCAATGAGTCTGCCAAGCAGCTGAGTCAGTTACCCCAGATGTGAACCTGTTGTTAAGTGGAGCTGAAATGATGATGCTATACAGAAAACGGGTGGTGGGGACCTGAGAACCCTGCTGTCCTACTTGACCGTTCTGTCCTGCAAATACAAACACAGCTTATGTTAAAAAAAAGCCAAAACCTGATTTGTACTTTAACTCCCAAATAGATTCATCATACTCTCAGCCTCTCTCTGAAGATGTCCCTGAGCTGAGCACTGGCACAGTATTTGACGCAGATGGGACAAACTGGAAGTATATACTTCCCTGGCATTCATGTGAGCATTATACTGTCCTCCACCCACCCATCGCCCTGCTCTGCCCTTGTGCAGTTACCAGCAATGTCCATACTGCTCCTGGGTGCACCCAATGCAACCTGGGTTAAGAACTTGGGAGGGCACAGGTTGAGCTCTTGTATTTTGCAAGAAAGCAGAGGAGAGCAATAAATGGCTGCTCTGAAACAGACTGGACCCATGGATGGGTGCCTTGGCTCCAGCCAGCCAGCAGCATCACAAGAGTCACTGGACAAGGGGCAAAATCCCCTCTTGATGTCCAGTCACGTCATGGAAGAGTGATGCCCAGCGCCCCTTGCCCACGCACTGCTGCATCCAGCCCCAGGTATAGAGTGAGAAGCTGCAGCTGAAAGCACCTGCCTTCAGCCACTGTCCCCAGGCAAGGTGGGTAAATGCAGTGTGCTGCTTGCTTGTTTCTGCTGTGAGACCTGACTGATGAAAAAGCCACGGAGAGGTGGTTGGCATGGTGTGACAGCTTTCTAATTTGGCATTTCTCTAATGCCCAGTGGCGGCTGCTCTTCTCCCAGCATAGCCCCCCAGGGCTCAGCGTGGGCATGATCTCCACTGCCCTTGCCATGAGGCCTCCTCCAAAGCCTGTGGTAGGAGATAAGGCAGGATAACCCTTTGCCTTGCAAGATAAGGGAAAAAAACAATAGATGCAGACCCAGCACTGGATCAGTGCCAGTTTAGTTACTGGGCCAGAGTCCCTGAAGAGGCTTACAGCAGTGAAGTTAAGCCTTGCTAGTCCCCTCCAAGATTACTTTCTGCTTTCCTCTTAATCTCTGCAAGGTTATTGTCCTTTTCCAGTGGGATGACTCCTGTGTCCTCCCAACACAAACGGGCAACCTGAGTCTTTGGAGGGGAGAGGAGGAAAGTGTCTTCTCCAAGTAGCAAAGACTCCTCAAGAGAAACCTGCACAGCAGGGATGAGGGCAGGAAAACCCTGCCAGGCATAAGATGTGCTGCAGCCCATCCTGCTGTTTCAGGAGGGACCCACGTGCTCACTGTTAGTGGTTAATCTTCTCGCTGTTCGCAATGGGAATGGCTGAGCAATGACCTCCTTTCATGTGAGCCTCGAAGACAAAGAGCTCATTAGCAATGCCTGTGGCAAGTTGTTTTAATTCATTATTAATTTCTGGACTTCATTTTCCAGAGGGATATTCATTTTGCATTAATAAAAGTCCCATCACATATACGCTGAAGAAGACGGGGGAAGACACACTGAAGGAGATGAAGTCCCTGAGAGCAGGGAAATCAATAGAAAGTGGGCCCAGGACCCTCTACATCCAGTTTAACAGGGCAGTCCAGCAAGATAGGGCTTAAGTTGTGCCAGGGGAGGTTTAGGTTGGAGATTAGGAAAAATTTCTATACTAAAAGATCAGCGAGGCCTTGGAACAGGCTGCCCGGGGAGGGGGTGGAGTCACCATCCCTGGAGGTGTTCAAAAACCATGTGCATGTGGCACTTCAGGACAGGCTTTAGTGGTCATGGTAATGTTGGGTTGACGGTTGGACTTGATAATCTTAGTGGTCTTTTCCAACCTTAATGATTCTGTGATAGCTTGTGAATCCCACAGGCTTAAATCAGGAATAACAGGTGGCATTCAAACCAGAAACTGAACCATGTCCACCGTGCTGCAGAGCTGAAGAGCTGGACCATGGTGCACTGTGAGCTGCCCTGGGTAATTGCTGAGACCCCTCTGCATCTGCTGAGACCCCTCTACATCTACTGCTCTTTATCTCTTTCCTATCCACACCTTCCTGGCATCCTCCATGTAACCTGCATCAGAAGAATTAGCCTGGGGGAGTGCACCAGAGCTGCAGCTGGCTGGCTGAACTTGGGAAGGGGTACCCCAGCGGAAATCCTTCAGCTGGAGCAGCAAGGGCTGGGCATGCTTTGCTGGTGGGGGTGTGTTGTCAGAGCAACGTTGTCAGAGCCAAGGTTTCCCCTGCTGCTCCCTCTCATACAGAACCTTCTTGGCAAAAATTCACATGAAGGACAATGTGCTGTAAATCAACGGTTATTTTTACTGGAGAGATCGCAGGGCCCCAGCTGTGGTCCCAGCACACCAGAGCTGGGGGAGAAGAGCCTGCTCCTGGCGAGCACTCTCCCCCTGCCAGGAGGAAGGCCTGAGGGACCCATGCTCCCACCTAATGAAGTCTCTGGCACATTCCAGCCATTTCATAGCCAAAGACACTGTTCCTAAGGCTTTTCTGCCTGGTGGTGAGCCGAGCGCTTTCACAGCTCTGGACCCCTACCTGTGCTCCCCAGTTCCTGCTCCAGCCTGACACGGGCAACGCTTTGCAGCCTGGGCTCCCTGCACTTACAGACATGACACTTTCCACCAAACTTAATACCTCAATACTCACTCAATGGATCTACCTGCCAGGCATGATGGTACCAATGTATCATCCAGGGGACTCCTGGTCATCTGTAGAGTGGCAACTCTTCTGTAAAGTCAAACTTGACTCTGAGGTTTCTCCCTTCCCTCTTGGAGAGGCAGGAGAGCAGAGACAGACCATTAGGGGCTTCCTCCTTATTAGCAGAATGACCCAGGCACTGCTCACGGTGCCCTGGGCCATGCCTGAGAGGTTTATCTGAAACGCTGCGTAATGCTCTGCAAGCACAAAGCACTTCTGCCTTGGTGGTGGGGAGCACTGTGAGCACATGGCTGGGGCTCTTCTGCCATCCCAGATCCTATAGCCTTGAAGCAGTGAACTCAATCCCTCCCTCGCCTCCAAAACAACTTCAGTTTGTTCAAATAATGACTTCGAGGAAAGGGAGAACTTTATTAGTGGTGTTGGGAGGTGGCAGGGAAAGAACTGAGACTCAAGAGCAACTCTGTGACTTGAACTAGTACCAAGAAAACTTATGAAAAGGTAGGAAAGACAGAGCAAGGAGGTACTTCTGGGATCACAGTTGGCTGGCACTCATAGGGCTGCCCTCTCTGCATTTCCCCATTGCTTAAAGAACCCCCCATACCCTGGGCTGCAGACACAGCCTGTGCCAGAAAGAACCACACCAAGACAACTTCAGTGCATGCAAAGTCACAGATACAAAATCACAGAATCACAGAATCACGGAATGGCAGGGGTTGGAAGGGACCTCTGGAGATCATTGAGTCCAACCCCCCCTGCCAGAGCAGGAACACCCAGGGCAGACTACACAGGAACTGATCCATGTGGGTCTTGAAAGCCTCTAGAGGAGACTCCACAACCTCTCTGGGCAGCCTGTTCCAGGCTTTGTCAGTCTAACAGTGAGAAAGGTTTTCCTCATGTTGAGGTGGAACTTCCTGTGCTCCAGTTTGAGACCACTGCCCCTCACCCTGTCACTGGGCACCACTGAAGAGAGACTGGCCCCTTCTACTTGACACCCACCCTTCAGATATTTGTCAACATTCATAAGATCCACTCTCAGGCTTCTCTTTTCCAGACTACACAGCCACAGGGCTCTCAGCCTTTCCTCCTAAGAGAGATGCTCCAGTCCCTTCATCATCCTCATAGCCTCCGTTGGACCCTCTCTAGTATTTCTCTGTCCCTCTTGAACTGGGGAGCCCAGAACTGAACACAATACTCTAATATGTCTTTATCTCTTTGTCTCTATTTTAAGGACCATTCAGCACTGACAAGTTAACCACAGGGCATGAGTCTCTCTGCCCTGCACTGTGCTTACCTCTGTACAGAGACTCTACATACAGGTCCACTCTGTACAGGTGTCTTTTCCCAAACAGACATGAAGGCAACTTCCCTGAGCGATGACAGAGCACAGCAAGCACCTAATGGCAAGTGGGAAGGGGAAGGGAAAGCCTGAGAGGGCCTTGGGAAGGGGAGATGGAGGCTGCAGGAGGAATGAGTCATATTGATCCAATGTCAAAAAATAATGACTATCACAGCTCTTCTATGAGCCTGCTAACATGGGCTGCTGGACCCACTGGGGGAGCAGGCTGGGATCTGCTCACAGCAAAGCTCCCCAGCACTGGAGAGAAGAAAAGAAGGAGGGGAGATGCAGGTGATGCAGAGAAAGGATTTGCTACACAGCGTGACATGCAAAACCCACTCTGGTGCCTCCTAACACCAGCCACAGTCATTGTCACATGGGTTTAGTGATGACACTGATACATTATGGGAATGTATTGGCCACGGTATGGAAGGAGGAAGTAGAGGGTTTCTGGGGAGAAGAATCTCCTGTAGCCTGGGGGAAGCTTGATACCAAACTGAGTGGTGCAGTTGAGATGCTTGAGGGACAGGATGCCATTAAGAGGACCTGGAAAAGCTTGAGAAGTAGCCCCATATGAACCTCATGAAGTTCAACAAGGCCAAGTGCGAGGTCCTGCACTTCAGGGCAATCCCAAGCACAAATACAGGCTGGGTGATGAATGGATTGAGAGCAGCCCTATGGAGCAGGACCTGGGGGTACTGATGGATGGAAAGCTGAACATGAGCTGGCAATGTGTGCTTGTAGCTCAGAAGGCCAGTTGTATCCTGGGCTGCATCAAAAGCAGTGTGGCCAGCGGGTTAAGGGAGGTGATTCTGCTCCTCTGCTCTGCTCTGGTGAGGCCCCACCTGGAGTACTGTGTCCAGCTCTGGAGTTCTCAGCACAGGAAAGACATGAAACCTATTGGAGGACATACCCAACCTGACTCGAGCCAAATCCTGCCCTGAGAGGGTTGTGCTGCCATCCAAGCAGGGGGTCCTTGGGTGCTGCAAAGCAGGTAGCCCAAGTGTCACCATGGGTGCAACTGGGAGCTCATTTCACCAATCTATGCCTGTCCCAGATGTCTCAGCACCTGGGAAGTAAACACCTGCCTATCTCAACCAGCAAAATCAGAGAAGTGCAAGGATTTCTCCATAGCTTCAGAAGATTGTTCTATCAGTCACTGTGGAAAATACAGCAGAAACACAAGCATTCCAGTATTAAATATTCAATATAATTAAAATAGAATGTTACTGGGATTTGAGCAGCCTGAGGAACTCCAGAGTCATGTGTTTCCCCAGTGGAAAGACAGGCTGCCCACTTTTGGCAGAGAAGCATGTTTCTCAGTGACAGCTTCCCATTACACTCTAAAATGAGTGAGTTATAGAGACAGATTATCTATCCACAGTCCAGCAGTGCCATGAATAAAAAACAGATGACATGGTATTAGCAGCTGCTGGTACGTCCCTAGAAATGCAGGCACACACAAAGTATATTTTATTGTTTTATTAACTGTCAAACAAGCCTATCTATTCCCCCTCCCCCATTTCATAGCTTTCCTCTAATTCTCCGTGGCAGGTTTCTGAGAAATGCAGAGTCCCAACACATGGACAGACACACGCCGCCTGGACCCTCCCGGCACGGCGACACACTGAACTGTGGGAACAGGGTAACTAGATCACACTTAGTAATGGCTCGTTTCATTAGATTAAAAAGACTGCTACCATCCACTGTCTCCTTGCTGGAGGGACTTAGGGTGAGATACATCATGAGAATATAGAGATGTGACACTGCTATGCCATGGGCTGCAACACTAAAGACTGTTTGAAGTACTGGTGCTCAGCCTGTGTTGATTTTGTGCTATAACCTGGCTGTGGTCTGACACAGGCTCCAGAACTCAGATCACTGTGATATGTTTAACCAGGAGCACATGCTGGTGCTGGCTGGCTTGTTGGCACCCTCCAAGCCAAAGCCACCAGACCTCAGTCCCAAGGATGGTTACCCTGTTTGAGAGAGAGAGGGAGTTTACCCCTAGGATCACAGGTTGGGCTGTGCTATGTGGCTTCCAGCCCAGTCAGCGAGACCTGACTTATTTTATTTATGAGTGCAGACATAGCAGATGCTGTCTGGTGAGTTCCTGAGCAGGTTTGGTTTCTGCTGGACAGACCATGAAGTGTGTCTAGCTCAAACCAGCCTCTCAAGTCTCACTGACTCAGTCCAATTTTGCTAAGGGTTCGAGGGTTGGATGTTTGAAAACATCTCTTTGGTGACCTGAGTTGAGATGAGCCCATGTAGGCTGGGAGATGTGTGTGGTGTGGCCAGTCCATCAGCAGGAGAGGTGAGGTGGAAGAAGGAGCGGACTGTGTGATTAGAGAGTAATTCTTGCCTTGGTCATGCCCAGTGCAGCACCAGCAGGCTGGGTACAATGATTCTTTATCTGCCGGTAGCAGCTCTCACCCGTCTCGAGCCTTGGGCGGTGTAATCAGGAGGAAATAAAAGTGCAAAACGGTGCTTTGTGCACCATTCTTCCTCTCCACCAACTGTTATCGTTTGCTAATGAAGCAAATGCCAGGTGCCCTCACTGGATGAGATCATCTGGTAACACCAGCCACAAAGCTATGCTCCAGCACCACGGTGATAAGGGCGGTAAAGATGCCAGTATGGACCCCTTTGTGTTCCTGCTCTGTTTCTTGGAGTGTTGGTTGGTCAGTGGCCAGCAGCCTTACCTGCTGAAGGCCAGCAGCGTGCGTTCACCCCTCTGCCCTAGGCAGTACACTACAGACTGTAACTCCCTCCCACCCCTGCTGCCTTCTGCATGAAACACTAAAATCTCTCATCCAGGGGCTGTACCTCAATTGCAATTCTCTTCGTGTCAGATTGGCTTTGCCAACAGCTCTGTCATCCCTTTGTTTAACCTATTTTATGTGCTTCGAAGAAAAGAAAACTCCAAAGTCACTCCACAGTAATGTTATGTAAATACCAAATAAGGGCCCTTTCAGTTACCATCTCGTCTGAATACAGCATAACAACGTCATACAGAACTGCTCGGGCTGCAGGTTTGGGGCTCCAGGGGATGCAATTCCCCTCATGGGATAGATCCACTTTTCCTCAACTCCCACTTACTCTGTCAATGTGTGGAGTGCACATAATCAAAGCAGGCTGGGGTGTAGCTGGGTGAAAAAACTATTCATTGAAATGCAAGATGCCCGGAGAGAGGAACACCTTGATTTTTAGCACAAAGTAGCTGAACTTTGTCAGCATCAGGGACCAGCAGTGGGAGCGTTGCTCGTGCTGGCACTCACAGCACCTCCTTCCCAGAGTCAGCGCTTGGCTCTAAAAATCTCTTTTCGTCATTTACATAGGAAAATGAGATAACTTGCCTCCAGCAGCTCCTCCCGAACATGGAGGGTGGTGACAGCGTGCCACTGATGCTTTTTCTTGGAAAGTCAACACCCACGAGTTGTGGGAATTAAGATTTATTAGGGTCAGAAAGACTAAGACAAAAAAGTTCCCAAGTTTAAAAAAAAAAGTCTATTTGGTAAAAGGATTAGAAACACCCTACTGACAAATTGTCTTAGAAATACTCACAGATAGCTGCATTTCTGGGTTCAGTTAATACCTGACACTCTGAAGCCATTGCTGACACTCTCTCTCTAATTCCCCTACATATTAGCAATGTGAATCTGCTTAAATATTTTCATAGTCAGAGAAAGTGGAGAGCATGAGCCGACCAATTCCGCATGGCAAATTCATGTCAAAGCCAAAATGAAAAGCAGTTGGTGGAAGGAAAGAGACACTTTTGGGTCTGTATCACCCCTCCTCCCATCCTTGCCTGATGCAGAGGCAGCTGCACTCTTCCCCCATTTAGATGGGGTCTACTTCCTTGCCCAGCAACCCCATTCCTCTCTGCTGCCTTTTGTACCGTCCGATGACTCCAACAGGGTTTCCATGTGACTGCATCCAGAGACCAGCCAGCTGCTACAGGTGCTGGGACAGGAATTCTTCTTGTCTTTACTGCCCCATGCTCAGACCTTTCTCTCATATGTGACAAAAACTTCAGTGCTTCCTTCTTTCCTCCCTTTGCCTGCTCCATCTCATCTCTGTGTCTGCTGGGAGCAGCTCATATCCCCATATACAGCTGAAAGAGCTGCCTGATGCATTGAGGATGGAAGAAGAATGAGATGAGTTTTGTGGCTGGCCCCTGCTTTGTGTACATGTCTTTTTTCATCCATAGACCTGAAGCACAAGGAGATTTAGTGGCCTCTAAGAGCACTATATCCCATGTGGGAATCTTCATCCCAGTCTCTTGCTGCTCTCTCACATGTTGGGGAGAAGAAGAAGATGCTGTGCCTGGCATTCCGACCAATGTCCTGGTCTGCCCCAGCTAGTTGGGGTGCCAGCAGGAACACACTGTAAGGTATGTCTGCCTGGGATCCCCCAAGAGTCTGCATCTCTGCGCTGTGCAGTCTAGGTGTGCTAGGCAGATGCACATCACCTTCAGGGAGCACCTGCGCCAGGTCCACTGTCTCCCAGTGCACCTCCCACAGGCCAGAGCGCTGACCTGTGCACGCACAAGCAGCCCTCTGCACAGGATTTCCAGCAGCCTGAGAATCAAGGGCAAGACATTCCCCCTGCGTAATCTTTTTGGGCAGTAAAGGGGATGGTGCAGGGTAATCTCGTCTGCAGCCACCCTTGAGTCCTTTCCAACTCAATTCTGGCCAGGAGCATGAACCGAGTGAGAAGATCTGGCCAACCAGAGAAGCAAATCCAGACTGGAAGGGCACGCAGGCATCTTTTCAGGAGGGATTTGATGGAAAGTGTGGAATTCCTTACACCGACTGATGTAAAAGTTGCTTTTATAGCACTGCCAAGGTCACTGCTGGCTCATCTAATCAGCCATGAAAACATCGCTGAAGCAAGTTAAAAAGTTGCTCTGAGTCAATCTGCACATGCAACTTTTATTATTCTTTACTGAAACTTTCTAGGTTTGTTTTTGGATGTTTGGAGGAAACAGATCCTCCCTCTGTTATCTTTCTTTGGGTTTCTCCCCAAAGCTAACACAACACCAAACCTGTTTTGTCCTTCGCAAGACACTCCTGCAGACAAGCTTGGATGGCTGCTAGCTTTGCTATGTGTTTACTCTAGCAAGTGCACTGTTTTCAGGAGACTACTATAAACTCCATGAGAGGTTTTATGCTACTGTCAGGAGCTGCATTCTGTGGATTAATACAGTTTTAATTAAAATATATTCCAAATCTGACAGTTTTGACTGAGAGTTTCTCTGAGCTTTCATGGAATTTAGAGCAAATTTATGAGGTGTAAACTCAGAAAGACTGGTACAAAAAAGGTACCCACTTATGTGGACCCAAACAATCAAAGTTCATGCAAATTCAGTTCCCTCAGAGCAGAAAAAAACCCCCTCGTTTCCAGCTATGATGGCTAGATTCACTAGCCCTTCAAATCATTCTCAATGTCTTGAACCTATTAATGATCTATTCAGCAGCTTACCATCTCCTACAGGAAATATCTATGAGATGTTTAGGTATAAATAAGAAGAGCATGGACAACAGACCAGCAGAGCAGAAGGAAGATACCCACATGCAGGACTTTTCCCTGCCTAGGGACCATCAGAAGCATCGGAAGACAGAAGCATCTGTGCTTCAAAGCAAAACACTGATTTCAAGGTCACAGTGGCTTAAGCATTTCCTAGTTCACCTAACCTCCAGATAACCAGGATCGGGCATATCTGGCACTTGGATCTCCAAGGTTTAGCACCACTGGCTATGTCAGTACTAGTAACCTGAAGAGGGCCGTAACACGGACTTGGGTGGTCTCCAGACTGCAGCACCATTTGCATGGTTCTGGCCTGTGGGACATAACATCCTCCTAGACAATGCCCGAGCACCATCTGGGGGTTAGCCTCAGCCAGGAACCACTTCTAGATGTCTGATATGGATCTGTCCACCTCATTCAAGCGGAAGACAGTTTAGCCAGCTGGATAGCAGCAGAGTCCAATGAGCCAGTGAGCAAATTCTGACTTGTTTCTTCTATTAGCACAGTCATTGATTTCTCTCCCTTATGAGCCAAGTCAGAAAAAGGATGGTCCCAAATTGCCTCTTAGTTGTCACAATCAGGTAAACAAACCCAGATTTCACATATTCCTAAACCAGAAGTGTTAGCTCATGTTGTAGTGGGTCCTGTACCAGCGTTTTGCACAGATTACAAGGCACAGCTCAGATGTCCATGGCATGTCCCATCCTCCCTGCCTGGCACCTGGCTGCAGCCACAGTCAGCCAGCCCCATGCAATGCTGTCTCAATCCTACAGGCAAAGCATGATGATTTGTCCCCTCCCCTGGGTTTGGTTCCACGGTGATGGACACTCCAACCTGTCCAAGCAAGAGAGCTATGTGCTGGATTTGGTTTAGCCCTAGACATGGACTCCTCAAATACAAGAGAAACTCGAGCTGTTGTCTCATTCCTCTAACTTGTCTTAGGCAGGGGGAAGGAATGCTGCTCTACACTTGCTTCCCATTGTGAAGGAGGGGTGTGATGACCTGAGTTACACTGGCGTAACACAGCTGATTTTGCTATTTGGGTTACAAGTTTTCTTCTTTTTGCAGCTGTTCTTTTAGCATACTCCTACATCTCAGTACCTTGGAGTGGCCTGGAACAAGCCTGGGTAGCCAGACAACACTGCATCTTTCCCTCATCCTTGCAAAGTGTCAAAAGTGTAATTTTTCAATGCAAAAGCATTTAATTCGTGGAAGTTGGCCCTGCAATGGAGATACTAACAGACACCCTGGATGAATTTTAGATTTCATTGCCATTATCTGTAATCAATTTAAGCAAGCAAAGATATTAATGAGACTAAGCCTATCTCCTGCTTTTATCACAGAACTGAATTCTGCAGAGGATTTTCCACCTTCCTCTGCATGTAACATACAGCAGTGATGGATATAGAGACCAGATTAGATGGAGCTTTCCAATGGCAGACTGGTGCTAAATGAATACAAACCGAAGCAGCTCAAGATGCAAATTGCACACGCTGTGGAGTTAAGAGGGTTTGTGTACTGGGCTTTGGTTCAAACCCTTGTCTTAATGCAAAGGGAAAAAAGACATGGGTATGGCATACTTTGGAATACGCTGGGTTGAAACTTATATGACCTAATTTAAGACAGCGCTTCCAACATGACAAATTTATGCAGACAATCTGTATCATAAATGGCTGGCTTAAAGTATTTTGGGTCTTCATGTGCACTTGCTTTTCAGTTTCTGGAGATCTGTATAATTTTGAAAAAGTGTAGTCAACTGCTGCGAGAAAGTCAATCGTGTTTTAAATCATCCGACTGTATCACAAGTGGCAAATCAAACCTTGAACACGAAGCGAGCTTCAGAGCCAACTTTCTGTGGCAGGAATCCATTTCACACTCAGCCGACAACAGGGTTTGATAAGAGCTCGGCCAGTGTGAATAACCAGCTGCCTTCTATATATATTTTGATTTGGTAGCATATGTTGAAGTTTTATATCACTGAGAGATTGTTGGTGTTCTTGTTAAGCATTAAAGCTACCTTGACAAGGTCAACAACAATCTCTACAGAGGTCAGCATTTTTATTTTGAAATATTTGATCATAATTCTATCAAACATTAAAGAAAAGAGTTTTTCTGGGGCACATAATGAAATTGGACAGCTCACACAATCCATTTATCTTTTCGACTGTAAACCTCTGAAGGGCTCTAGTTCATCCAGTTTCAAATCAACTGTAGAAATGTCCATCTCCCTTTATCCAGCCTACAGAAATTGGTGCTTGGAAATGCTCTTGATCTCTTATTGCTCTTGTGGAAAAGGAAAAATAATTTCCCAAGACATCCTAGCGTAGCTGCATTCTTATCTTCTGTTTGCTTTTTAAAAATCTCTCCTGAATTGGGATGTTTATTTCCATCCTCACTCAAAGTCACTTCTTCATTGCTGAAAATATTTAATAAGCTAAGTGAATGCTTATTTTGGCACTGCATTTTCTAAACACATTAAAATGATTTATAAGAAAAACATGCAAAACCTACATGACCATCTTACGAATCGAAATAAGCCAGTTCAGATTTTAGCAAATCTAGCAGTAATAAAAGTAAATAAAACCAGTAATAGGGCTAGGTCTGATGCATAGAATTAGATCTTCCTGGTTTAACCTACACACCATGTGTGAGTGCAGAGAAACCAATTACAGAGAGTTACATCCTTGTGTGCTGAGACTGAGGAAGGGGATGCTTTCAGAAGTGTAATGGGTGCACAGGATTTTGTGTGCTCATCGTCTTTATCTGTACTTATATAGAGGGATGTAGTTAAGAGAGCTGACTGCTGTTAGATTCTCCACACCTACAGCAATATTACATACTCCCTCCCCTGAAGAGCTTGGAGTTGAAGCATACTGGTCTTCTTGGACATTCTCATCAGTTTAATCATCTGTACATATACAGTTGCTATATTAAGAACATACCACAATGTTTTGAAGCTTCTGGCTTAACACACTCAAATGTAAAGCATGCTATGAAAATTCCACACATCAGATGGACAGTTCTTCCCCTGGGAAGGTCAGGAGAGAGAGGATGAACCTCACTTGCCAGATGTTGGTTACATTGCTTAATGCTTGGTGGCAAGGTCCAGCTGCTAAGCGGGGGAGCCAAATGGTCAGAGACTGCAAGAAATGGAATAGCAAGGCAAACTGCTTTAACCTTGAAGCCAGATAAAAGAATGATGCATTGCATAGGTCCAGGTCCCAAGGCACAGTAAATTGGTGCTACTCCACTTACATCCCCACTGACAGTCTGTTCTCTCATCTCCTGTGCATGAGTATGGTCCCCAAGTTCACCAGTGATGGTTAGGACCTCCCTGTGACTCTCCTGGGCCATGGGGCAGGGTCTAACAAACCTTGTCAAGCAAGAGACAGAGTCCCCTTTGCTCTTGGTGTGTGCCTCAAGGGAGTCAGCAGAAGGTGCTGGATATAATGAAGGAATAGGCTTGTGATAAAACCATGGGTATCTCACAGGGAATGGAGAAAATCAACAGCTTGTAATCTACAAAAGGATAGAAACTCTCCCTTCCTTCAGCTACTCATATGAATCACTATCTGCAGTCTTCCTTAATGAATCTGTACATTCAGAACCTGTGTATGAAGTCAACCAACTGACTGTGTGTCCCTAAGAAGCAAAGTTTTCCATGTTCAGCATGCCTTGGGACACAGCAAGGAAGCTGCCTGAGTCCCCATTACTGGTCCCCTCCGTCAGTCATTGCAGTCATCAGATCCAACAGTCACCCATGTCAACAGGAGAGGGACAGAAGCAGGGTACTTCAAGGAGCAGAAGGAGTTGCAGTGCAAAAACCCTGGGCACAGACCTCTGCTTCTAGATGTTCAGTTATTCCTCCTGTGGTATCTACTGAACTAACACAGGGAACACTGCAACTTGGTGCAGCTGAAGCACATGGACCATCTTGGTGGATGTCAGGACGGTCTGCAGCCCACATAGGTCCTACCACAACCCCTCCCTGCAACAGCTCTGCTCCTAATGCCCTTGAAGGCACCTTGAAGGTGGATGAGAAGGGGATGAGGATGCTGAGCTTCATTTCTCGACTGCGGACTCACCATCACCACAGCTCGAAAGAAAAGAAAGCTCACCATAGGAATTAATGGAGGGATGAGAAAAGCTTATTTCCCCTGGTATTTGTAAAAAGAAGTGCTGGTGATTAAAAGGGAGGAGGGTGAAATGAATGACCGGGTGAGATAGTGAGTGTCTTTTACTAAAATAATAATCTTTTTTCTGCAAAGAAAGAATAAAGAAGAAATAAGACAGAACGATTAGGAGTGAACTCAGGCAGGGTAAAACCAGTTAGTGATAAACAGCTACTAAGGAAATAATTGGAAAATGTAAACGCATACAAATGTGGGTGATGACCCGTGTACTGGGGCGATAGCAGAATTAGCCAATAAACATAATGAACCGTGGAAGGAGAAGCTTGGAGACTCTCTGGAAAATTGGGGAAGATTTTTCTAAGCAGGAGGGGTGAAGAGCAAACAAAGGCAGCTTGGTTTCTGAAAAGGACCAATCCTTGGTCTGCAGCTGGTGTAACGTCTGTGGGAAGAGGGAAGAGAACAAGTGTACAAGACTGGCAGAAGGAAGGGATCTAGAGAGGGATGCTGATGACAGCTTCGCTGCTTCCCACACTTGAAGGCAGGAGTGTTTCCAAGCCTGGAGGAGGGGGCGATGGTCAGAAATGGTCATACCTGCTTCCCTCCCCATAAGCTCTTGTTTCAGGCAGAGGGAATCCTTGGCTGCCTCATTTTCTTTTCAGAGTGAAGGCTGAGGACATGGTTTGTAACTGGCCCTAGTGGTCTTTACCCACCATTTTAAGAATGAGATTGGTTTCCCAAGGTGGTATGGTACAGGGAGCTTCTAGCTATGGACTGAGTCAGCTGAAGTTGTGGGGTCTGAGATATGATATCAAAATACACATCTTTAAAGCAAGAACAGAACAGCTCTTTGTCCCTCAAAATAGCTAAAAGGTCTCTCAGCACTGCTGGGAATGGGAAAATGGCTTGGTGTGACACTGACCCAAACCCTACGCTGCAGCTAATGCTCTCTCCTTGCATAAGGACTCACAGTGCCACCAACAAAAGCACATCTCTCTGTGAGAAGACCCAGGGACTGATGTCCTCCACTGCAACTGGTGTTGAGACCAAACTTCCCTTGTAGACAGGATAGCAGCTGCCTGCCCTTGAGGGATGCTGGAGCCCTTCCTCTTCCCCGAGGAAGAACTGAACTCCCTGCAAGTGTCCGGAAAGTCTCTTTCTGCACCTTACCCAGACTCCAGATATTGAAGTCACTAAGTAACTGTATCTATTCATGCTTTGATTAAACCCAGTGTGACAGACGGGCAGGAGCAGATCCTACAGCAGCAGTGCAGGCAGGGAAATCAGAGGGACTGTTCCCAGTGCATTTCTTCAAGTGGCAGAGCCAAAATCCCATAAGCTGGGCTAGCCCAGAGATCAGTAATGCTGCTGGCAGTTTCTGCTGCTGGAAGCACAAAGACTTCTAGAAAATGATGATGGAGATCTCAATGGATGTCTGGGAACCGAAGGCATCTCTTCTGACTGGCCAGTGGTCATGCTGCCTGTGACAGTTCTCTCTGTCCTTCCTGATGTCCTGCCAGATGGCTGTGGACCCACAACAGACCTTGTAAGCGAGTAAACGCTTTTATTGTTTCTATTGCAGAAGGGCTGCGGTTTTGGAAATAGCTGCACTTCATACGCGGGGGCAAAGAGAATAATCGTATTTCAGGTGATTTCTGAAAAACTGAGGAAGGTGAATATGGGCAGAGGAAGGGTTTTGTCCTCAGACTGACTTGCAGTGGAGAATTAGCTTTGGCTACTTGGGGATTCAAGTGCCCCAGTGTCAGGATCCTCTCTTCTTTCACAGTCCCTTCCACAACTTTGTTGTGATTTTTTCCCTTGCGTTGAAAATATGCCCTGGATTCTGTGGATGTCTGCCTCTGATTAACATTCAGAGCTTCGTTATTTAAATGGTGGGAGCTGTGTTGCTATTGATTTTCCTTTCCAAGTAACTTAAACAGCTGTCAATTAAGTGAAAGCTTTGGAAACTGAGTAGCTGTCATCTGAATCTATTCCCACAATCTCTTTGGGTATTGGTATTAACTGGGACCATTCAGCCATTCAAAAATCTGATTTGACATCAGAAGAACTAAAAGGGACTTGCCTCATCCTTCCTTCCCAAAGCACCTAGGCAGCCCTGAAGAAGCAAAGGATGGGCTGCGTGCAGCTCAGGAGATCCTTGCTTGCAGCACAGGGAACACTTGTATGGGCTGCTTGGTCCCTGTGCCTTCAGCTGCAAAATGGGAATTCCCAGTGCCATTAAAGCACAATGTAACATGTCCTGCTTTCTCATCTGGGGCATGGCCTCCTATTGAATGGACTTCAGTAGGAAAATCTTTATTTCTACATATTCTCCTGCCAAAACACCATCCCTCTGTGTAAACGGAGCTTCCAGAACAGATCCCTGGTCACGTTAATGTCTCAGTGGCTGGACCCCATCTAGATTATTGAGGACTATGGGAAATCCCATAGATACTTAGAAAAACATTTTCCATTCCACTTGCCATAGGTATCAGGAAAAAATTTGCTTGCCTGTCTGCTCTCATAGGTGGCTCTGAAGATGTGACTGCAGTTTGCCCTAGGAAGAAGATCTTTGATGAGAAAGAAAACTAGCTAGCAAAGATATTTCACCCTGCAATGTCTGCACCTACAAAGGAACTCTTGCTGGTGGGGAAAAAATATGAAGAAATGAGGAGAAATGACAGAAAAGGCAAATGTTTCAAGACAGACTTAGTCTCAGACAGAAAGTGGTTATATGAGAGCAAAGAGTTATGTTATATCCTTACATTGTAAACCACTGCTGTTCAGTAGAGATTCATCCATCAATACCAGCAGAGAAGTTGGCCTATGGCTCTTTGCTGGTTTGCCAGACTTTTATTAAATGCACAAGAATGCCAAGTCTGTAATGTCTAAAAGTGAATTTATTTAACAATGAACTCTTTGAAAAGGGAGTCCCAGATGTGTAATTAATAATGAATCAGTGATTTGAAATCTGATCCAAAGCCTACTGAAGCTGATAGACAGACTCTCTGACTTCAAGGAGTTCTCGATAAGGCTCTCATTAGGCAAAAGGAAAAAAAAAAATAATTAAAAGTTGATCCAGTTAGTTAGTTGAAATATACTATAACTTGGACTCTGTGCATATCAGAAACATACAATGATCTGCAGTGCACATAAATCCCCTCTCTGCTGACAGAGGGCTCACACATTTCTGTGTCTGAAGATGAACTTGAAATCTAGGAGATAAAACAAAATAAAGAAAAGCTGCGAGAGAGTCCCCAAAGGAAAACCTCCCATGGTTTGAACCACAGCTCATTTCCTCTTGGCATGAACTGGGAGATAACTGTCATCTATGTGTCGTTTGGAGGCAGCAGATGCTGCTCCTCTCTGCGTGCCTGTATTGGGTCTGCCTCGCTCCCCTGCCCTGCTCCAGCCTGCGCACCCACCTCTGCTCTGCTTCGCTTGGCTTTACAGCAGCTGCACGCAACGCACGGCATGGAGAGAATCAACCTGAAACTCCTGCCAAGCCCAGCACAGAGTGGTGCCTAAGGAGGGGCACGCAGCTTGTCTTCTATCAGTGCAACTTAATTCAATTTGTCAGGGAAGCAGACGGTTTGGGTGAGCCCGATCCAGTCCCTGGCCGAGGTCTGCACAAGCACCGTGAGATGGGGTTCTGGCAGCCCCTGTTTTACATTTGCCTTTCAATGTGACCCTACTGGGGAGGTGGAGGAG
>JANIJG010008237.1:22173-56117 GCA_024611175.1 Megaceryle torquata | reverse complement strand
ATTCCCCCTTGTCCTGTCACAGGGCACAAGTGAGAAGAGGCTGTCCCTTTCCTCCTGACACTCAGCCCTCATATATTATAAACATTTATCAAATCCCTTCTCAGTCTTGTCTTCTCCAAAGAGCCCCAGGTGTCTCAGCCTTTCCTCGTAAGACACGTGTTCCAGTCCCTTCATCATCCTTGTAGCCCTCTGTTGGACTCTCTCAAGCAGATCCCTGTCCCTCTTGAACTGAACCAGGTTAGAGCCAAGGTCCTCCCCATCTCACAACATGCCCCCGTCAGAAGGCAGCAAGTGATGGCCAGAGAAAAACAGAGGACCAGGGCAAGTGTATTGTGACCCTGCTACTGCCTAACCTCCCAGAATCTAGCAAGCTGAAACCAAGGCACTTCTTAAGGCAGAAGCAGTAGTGCTGCCTTTGGAGTTCAGCTTAAGACTCAGTGCTGTAAGGTGGTTAGAAAATGAATGCAAATTGGGTCTTCTTGGAGCGGGCAGAGGGAGGGGGGCTCATTGAGTGTTTTCTGATGGGCAGGAATGCTTGAAAGGAATCCAGCAATATTTGGCAGCATTAGGTCTTGTACCATCACAGAAAGACATTGGGGAAAAATGCAACTGGAGAGTTAAGCCAGCCAGTTCAGTTTCCACCGCCAAAACCAATTCAACTTGAGACAACGAAAAGCAAACTGAGTTACTCAAAGGACATTATATTTTAGATTAAGCCATCTCAATTCTTAAACAACCTCAATCCTTGCTGCAGTGCTAGCTCTATATGAAACACATCTATTCTCAAGTAGTGGTTCTCTCCACAGATAGGAGCAATAACACACACAAATTCAATATGAAAAACATTTTCAAGTTATGTGCAGAGACTGTTAAAAAAAAATAGCTCTGTCCCCCTGCAAAATGTTGACCAACAAAAAAAAAAAAAAAAAAAAAAAAAAGGTAAAAACATCAAAACACAAAATACCAAGAGCCACCTCAATCCCATTATTTCAGTGATGAGAATATTTCACTGGAAACAAGGGGGGAAATCAGTATGGATCTGTAACCTGGCCCAAATTCCCATTGCTACTTATAGTTTTAGCCAAAGGTACTTTACAGGCAAAGCAAATTTTTTAAAAAATAAATCCTTGAAATAGAAGTGAGAGCCTCATGCTCCCTAGGAAGAGAGGGGCCCCAACCCTCTGTACCATGAGCAATGCCAGGAAGCTGTCTGAGGAACCAGATGCGTCACCCTCTGCCATGACCACCAGAAAGAAAAACAACACTGCTCAGCAGGCCTGGTAGTTTAGGTCACAGCATCTTCACTGACCTCAAGAAATAAAAACCTTTCCCTTTGGTTTCATCTCTCTTACAACTCAAACTTAAAGCAGAGGCTGGCTATATGGTTAATAACCTGAGGGCCACAGGCTGAATAAGTTCAGCTCAGATTTGCTTGTTGGGAGGCCAAGGCTGAAGGAAGGCATTTGAAGCAAGGGGGCCCATGGAAAAGTACACGTTGTACAGCATAACATTGGCTCAATCAATCAAAACTGCAGCTGGGAGATGAACACTTGCATTAGGCATTAAAGATGCATGCATCAACCATATAGCCACGCAGCTCTGCTCAGCCAGGAGAAGGAACAATGGTAACATCGAAACCTGAAGGACAGCTACCAGTCAAATGGGTTTAAAAACCTAACTTTATCAAATAAACTGGTTACAGCTGTGTTATTTAACAGTGTGTCAGCTGTTATCAAAATTCAGGTCCATAAGCAATCTAGTCTGTATCACTATCAGGAACCTGAAAGCTGAACTAGCATAAGACTGAAAACTGGTAACACTAAACCATCATATGAATCATGTTAAGCAGAAAGACAGTCTGGTTTTGAAGCAGCACATAAAGCACACACTTCCACCATCACGTTCCCCCGAAAGAGACCAAATCTGCATTTGAAGTACTGACAACTTTGAGTCTTCAGGGAAAAAAAGAATTCTTTGTGCAGAGTCAAGCTTAGGCAAATCTTGCAACAGTAATTACAGACGATGCCTCCCCAAGCCATCTGCTGTGGCATTTATAACTCCTGGAAGGGCAGCAGGCAGTGCTGGTGAAGGAGAAGAAGAGACACAGATATCTCAGCAACCGAAGCCAGGCTGCGCAGAAAAGCTGTGATGCTGGTCTGACCAGTGAAATTATGCCCTGGTTATCCAGACCTCCTTCAGCCTGCAGATAGCTGTTCTCTCCACTACATGAACACTGGTGGTTAAGTCTGCAGCAATTTTGGATCAAAAGGAGTTAGCAGCTCAACCTCAAAGCAACTTGTAACCCTGAGCAAGCCCAGCCCTGTAAGAGCCCAGCAGGAACAATCCCACCATGTGCTCTGAAGTCAGAGCAACCCAAGTTTCACAACATGGACAAACTTTACAACCAGCACAGACAACAGCTCTGCACATCTCTCCTCTAAGTGATGCCAGTTACACGGGCAGAGTAATTTAGAACGAGCTAAATTCATCCTTTATTAGGACATGTAGGGTCCAGCCTGATGTCCACACCAGTGTGCTGACAACAACTGCATCTGCAAAACGTTTTCATTGGCAAAGCTACAGCTAGAAGAGGCAGAAAGACATGCTCACCCACCCCTTGCTCACACAGCCACAAGTTTTAGCAGCCGGCCAAGCCACGGGCACTTTGAAAATCCCACTTTCGCAGTACAGCTGGAGACAATGCTGATTAATTGTTTTGCCATCCATAAAAAATTGCTACAATACTCACTTCATAGGGTTGTCACAAGGATTATTTAACATCTCTGAAGAGCTTTGAAGAAGAAATAGTGGCTATTGTTCTGAGTCCCATAGAATTTGGAAAGATCTCACATGAATTTTGCACAACTGTGCATGTGTGACAGTTGCAGCACCAATAGATTATTTTTCTCCACCAAAAAAAAAAAAAGCCTCACAGAAGCTCATTTACTCTTGGAAACACTTTAGTCTGAGATTTATTTTGTTTTGCTCATTAATACATGCTAAACAGATATCAACTTTGACTATTTAATTAATAGATTCAGGTGCTGTTTCTAGTCTCTCTTAATTAAGGGAAACATGGTATTTTTGACAAAGAACTCAGTTTAGGCTGTCAGGGCTCCTAACAAACACACTATAATTACCTAAGTAATACTAACGCATGAGAGCATCAACGCGGGGGGGGGGGAGGGGGATGTGCAAATAAAAATTTCACTGAAATCCCATTTATCTTACAGCAAATAAAGTCTTATCTGCATGGAGAAGAGGTGCTGCACGGAGGAAGAGGCCAGTGTCATACTGCCCACACCTGACCACAAAAGAGCTCTTAACACTGACACAGCAACATTGTAATGGTTTTAAACAGGGCTTTCCCCCCCCATGAATACACCAATACACGGGAGGTGTTGTATTCTAAATGTGCTGCCATACACTCGGATCCACTACTTCTGCAAGGAAATTTCTACCATTACTCTCCAAACATGTAGGGAATCTATATAACCCTTCATTATCATAAAACATGGGGAACTCAACACCTAGTGCAAGGACAAGCATTTACTTTTTTTCCTGAGCAGTCTCAAACTACAGAAGTAATCCCAATTCGTCAACAAGGTTTTACCCAGGTCGAAGACCAAGCTGGCTAAGAGAACTACCATTTCCCCTACACCAAGCTTCAAAGGATCCTTCAACTCTTTGGAAAACAGACCACACTGTTTGTTTGGGAAGCAAATACAACATTATTGATACTAATGCAAGATAAACAACAGTACTAGGACTAGTCAGCACACCGGTTTCCATTCTCCATCCAAGATGAGACAAAGTTTCTTTTTCATTTCATCCTAGCTCTCTACCAAGGAACTGGCACCTACTGGCATACAAAAAAATGCAGCATTGCAGCAGCTAGCCTCACAGAGCCTAGGTCCCAAGTTCCCCAGTTCTCAGGGGAAGTGGCAGCCCAAAATTATGTGCCTGCTCTCCCTACAAAATACATGAAGTTGCGTGCTCGAGAATACCAAAAACACAGGGTGCATGGGTGGAAATAAAGACAAAAAAGCAACATGAACAGCTAGGCCAATTCAGCAACACCCAGCAAGGGAAAAGTACCATCAGTCCCAGCTTTCCCCAGGCTTAGGTTCTCATAGAGATCAACAACTTCAGGGAAAAGTTCAGGGTGCCAAGACTATACTGACCCCCTCATGAAACACAGGCAAGAAACAAAAAGGCTTCTTTGCCTGTCAGTATGATGGGGAGCATCCTCACATAGTCTGAGCTGTATGTTGTTTCGATACAGCTTTTCTTGCCTTTTCCTTGGAAGGCATCATAACCTCTAACCAGCACCTCCTTGGTAATGCACCGGGGTACCCTGCACATCTGGACACCACACTCACCTCATAAAACTGTTTGGGTTTTGCATGAGCTTACAGACAGAAAAAGAATTCCTGTGGCTGCCGGTTCCTTTTTACAACACTGAATAATCACCTGGGCAAAGACAAGAATCCAAGTCTCCTGCTTCCCAAGATGAACATCCCATCCACTAAACTGCACAGTTATGCTGTCGACCCCATGCAAGGTTAGACAGCTGTAGAGAAAGACACAGCAGAAGAAGGTGCTGTTTTGAAGGACCGGATTCAAAGGTAGCACTCGTAGATCGGTCTTTACAGAAGAGACAAGCATTTCTTTCACTTTTGCTATGACTTGGGTGTAATAGCTCTAAGTTCCCAGCTTCTCATCACTGTCTTGTCTTTCACACTCCTAAATGTGTCCAGACTTGGAGGCATAGGGAAATTTTACAGGCAAATCATAGATATCCACTGATTTTAGAAACATCTAAAAAATACATAAGCAAGGTTTTGTTTCCTTTTAAACCATTTGAAATTTGGACTGCTGCAATTAATAAACCAAAACCAGGAAACACATTATTGGGTTGGTGCACCTGCAAATTAAACACTACCTAGGTTATCCTGATTTTACCTGTGGTTGCCTGCATCCTAGCAATAATCAGTCCCCAACTTAGGTGCTGACTCACTCCTGGAATTTTGACATGATCATGCGTCGGATGGCAAATTGATTTTCATTTAACACATTTAAGACTATCTTTACCAAGCACACAGCGGAGGCCTTGGGATTAGTGCTTTCTCATTTTATGTTGGCTAATATCACAGGCAAACAAGAAATTTGGATAATGTCTTCTAATACCTCCATTCCCTTTGGTTTAGTTTTACTTAAAAAGATGGTATCAATTACTTATTAAGAGCTACCCACAAACAAAAGTTCCCTGGTATTAGCCTGAAACGCAAGCATGGACAGAGAATTCTTATTATTAGGGACTCAGCACCAGAAGGTAGTGGAGCAGTCTGAGATACAATGAAATTTCGGGTTGCCTCTGCTTTTTTTTTGTCATTTCTTTTGTTCTTTATCTTGTAATACTCAAGGTACCCATTCCCCAATCGCCTGTTCTTTGTTCAAGCACTGACTATAAACAGACAAATACACATGCACCAACACTCAGTATTAACACTGAAATAACCCACCTCAAGAGAATGGCATTTTTAGCCATTACAGATGATAATTACATTTCTTTGTCAGTATCTTAGCCGTTCCTATCAAGAATTACATTCTCATAAGGCAAAGGAGCAAGACTGAATGCAACCTTTCTTGTGGTGTTTTGTATTTGCATGAAGCACAGAAGCAGCCTACCCTAATTTATGGCTATCATAAACTTAGTATAGGTGAACTCATTACAGTTAACAGCAATAATTTATTCACACTGGTTCCCCACAAAATGTAAGCCTCAAATCCAATTATTCCGTAATAGTTTTGTAAGTAAACAAAACACCATTTAGGATTTGAAAACAATGCATCTTTCTGCAAGCAGAAGCAGGAAAAAAAAAAAAACCCACACAAAAACACAAGAAGAAAGAAAACCAACCCGAAGCTAGCACAGGACTATGCAATAGTTTCATTTTATAAGAAGATTAACACAGAGCAGAAAGCTTTGGCTCTGTCTGGGAAAAGAACATAACACTTTGTGCTAGTAGAGTTCCCTGTAATTTAAAGTGGAATTGTGTCCTCTTTGTTAATGCATCTCTTCAGATAGAAAAGAAAAAAAAATAAATTAAAAAAAAATAAATCACATGAACAAGAGGAACAGCATCCTTATTCCTCTCCAACATTACCTCAACTAAAGCCCCCGGTGATGTCAGCCTTTGTCAGGTACAACTCGTGCACCCTTGACTGAGGTATCTGCAACATATTGTTAAACTGCAGTACAAAGTTTTGATAAATGGTTCTGCCATTTTAATCATGCTCAGTGGGGACTGTCTGGTCAGGTGTTTTTCCTGTGCTTGTTGAATTCAAGCTATATTTGGAGACCAATTGTTCTCTATCCTGCTTTCTCCAATTAAGTGTGTGTCTAAAGGTGGAGAGGTGAAGGTGGGAATTAAGAGAGAAACAGATAATGAGACTTTCCTAGAGGACCTAAAACTACCCTTAAAAAAGGGTACTGAATGTAATGCACATCATTTTGATTGCAAATGTCCAGTAACAATAAACGTGAAGGGGAAGGAGTGCACACAGAAGGAAATCAAAATCTAAGGCTGCTGTGCAAGTTACAGGAAAGACCAGAACATTTATGTTTAAAATCCAAGAGCCGTAATTGTTTATGGCACAAGGAACACTAACAGCACAATGCTCACTACAGCAAAGCAAATTCACCACAGGTGACACCACCAACTCCATTTAACTTCATCACCTCGTATACAGCTGCAGTCTTAAAAGAAAATGAATGGAAACTGTACGAGTTTTACTGCTTGTAGAATCAAACAAGAAATACACCTCCCTAATCTGTGATTATGTTGAACTTTACCCAAATGACAAGCAAAGAGCCTCAAGTGAAGAGTATCGCCGTGAAAGGAACACTGCCAAGGCAAGTGGAGAGCTCACTGCTTTACTCCCAAACATGCTTGTACACATCAGCAATCCACTCATGGCAAACACAAGATTTTGGACTCTAGACTTAGAGAAGGAAAGGAGGAAAGGCCATGAAGTGTATTTTGGACTTCAAATTAATGAGTCTGATAACATAATGAGCTAATGAGATTATTACTGCTTTGAAAAAGGAGCAGCAAGATTACTGCAAACTGCCGCTTCCCTTTCTTGTCCCACACCTGCTCTCTGCCTAATCAAGGGGGGGGAAGATGAAGATTAAAAGAGAAAAAAAATACTGTTGAGGAAGAAGATACAAGCGTGGCATCAAATAGGTAACAGTCTCAACACAAGAGTTTCCTTAGAATACAGTCTATGAAATGCTATAAGGGGGATAATAAATGTGTTTATTGTTTTAGATGCCTGCACATCAGGTTAGCAGCTTATTGAATCCACCAGCATCATCTGAACAAATTCCAGGCACAACAGCATCCTATCTGGTCGCTGCTCTCAGATCGATAGGGTTTGCTCTTCTCCATTTTGCACTCGCAAGCCATACACCCAGGTACAGCCCGGCTCTTCGGAAACGGGCTTTCCTTCTTTTTTTGGGGGGGTTTGGTTTTTGTTTGTTTCTTTTAAACCGCTCTCCCACTTTTCGCCCATCCTTCCTCCCACCCTCCCTCCCCTCATGCTCGGCAAAGAGCCCAGATGCCATACTCCCAACAGCGAGCCGCCAGCCTGCGCCTCCTTCACTCCGCACCCCCCGGCAGGGCGTCATTCTCACCCAGGAGGGGAGGATGCAATTCAGCCGCGGCCCGCCCGCGCTGACGGGACCACTGTGTCCTTCTCCGCACCGCCGCCACCCCCTCGACACCCCGGGTACCCCCCCCCAGCCACCGGCACAGGGCGGCCGCGCCTCCCCCCATCCCCCGCCCGCCGGCGCACAAAGGGCTGCGCCTGCCAGCGGCACCGGCACCGCGCTGCCGGACCGAGCCGGGCCCGGCGGGGCTCCTACCGCCGCCGCAGCAGGGGGCGGCGCGCTGGGGCCTTTTGAGAGGGGCGCCCGGCAAAGCCGCCACCGCCCACGGGAGCTCCGAGGCGGTAGGGGCGCTGCCCCGGCCGCGGAGGAGCCGGCACGGCACGGGTAGGGTCCGCCGCCCGCCTCCCCTCCACGGCCCGGCACCCGCGCCTCGCCGGCGGAGCGGCACCAACCTGCAGTCCGCCGCCTCCTCGGGAAGAGCCGGAGCTGCCTCTGCCCGCCTCAGCCTCCAGCCCCGGGGCGGACGGCCTTGCCCGCCTCCGCCTGCTGCTGTCCGCGGTGCTCCCCCGGCGGCGGCGGCGGGCTGGCTCGGCGCCGCTGCCCTCGGGAGGCGGGGAAGGGGCGAACGGGGCGGGTGGCTGCGGGAGCCTCGCTCATTGAGTGCGGCAACCCCAGCTGTCGCCGCCGCTGCTCCCCGCAGCCGCTACTTCCTGTGCAGCGATGGTTCAGTTCCTCCCGGGCCGCTGGGGGCAGGAGAGCCGGGCGGCGGGGGGCGGAGGAGGAGGAGAGGGGGGAAGGTCGGGTCAAATAGCGGGGGCGACAGCGGCTGCCGCCGCTGCTCCTCCCGCTTGGCCCCGCCCCGGCCAGCGCGGCGGGACCGCCACCGACCGCTCTCTCCGCACCGCGGCGGGACGCGCTGCGGCAGAGCCGCTCGCCCCGCGCCCGGCCGCCGCCTGCGCCCCCCACCGCGGAGCTGCCACCAGGGGGCGCCGACGCTCCCGTCCAAGGCGCCCCTCACCGCGGCCCCGCTCCTGCGGACGCGGCTGGCGGCAGCCCGAGGAGGGCAGGGGAGGCGGTGTGCCTCGCTGGCTAGTGAGGGGCGATCACCCGGCCCGTGGATGGGAGTGCGACGTCTCCGCGTTGGCTGGGGCTCTCCGCCGCTGAAAGCCTGCTCGCTGCCCCGCTTCAGGGAGCGGCCGGCCCCCCGACCCTCCGTGAGGAGGAACAGCCTCTTTTCTTCGGGCACCACCGCTCACGGGAGCCATGGCTCGCTTTCCCGCTGGCTTCCCTCGGGGACAGCGGTCTGTGTCCTCCCGCCTCCCCGGCAGCGCGTCCTACCGACGGTCGCGGCAGGGAGGTGTGGGGGGCCTCCCCCATCCCCAAGCCTGTCCCCGCCGGAGCCGGACGGAGCCCGGCGCTGCAGCCCCACCAGGCTGGGAGCGGGAGGGAGGCCTCGGGCAGGTGTTGATGAATCTCCGGGGTACGTACACAGAGTCGGGGGATCTGTGTGGAGGAAACGCGAAGATGTCACCGTGAGGAATCAATAACTGAAATTCTCAGTAGCGCTGGAAACCGCTACGTAACGCTATTAATAAATAAAGGTTCAATCTCAGGTCGGAGTGATGAAAACAACGCCAAAGCGGGGGCTCGCCTGGGCTGTAGGGGTGATGCTCCACATGCAGGAAATCGGATGTCCTGCCAAGGACTGGACTTGATGGGAACTCTTCAGGGAAGATGCAGGATCTCACCCAGGTTGTTTGACTTTGAGCAAAGACAATGCCATAGACTGACAATATCTTTGTGTTCCTACACGTACCATAAAGAAGCAGGTGAGAACATTTCAAAAGGAATACAAGTTTGATCCTTTTTTTTTTTAATTATTATTTTTTAAGAATAAATCTTGAAATATAACAGTTTTGTTTGGAATCTTACCTGTTCTCCTCAGGGTGTTTCAGGGCTGCATGTGGGGGCTGCAGCAGCTGGGCTTGTCCTGGCCAGAGAAATTCAACTCTGTGATGCTTTTATGGGCAATAATGAGTAGGCGGTGAGGAAACCATCTTCTCTTTTCTTTGGTAAAGTACGAGGAAGTGTCAAACTTGGAAGTAACAAATCTTTCACATAAAATCTTGAAAATTGGAACATTTTCAAACAACGGTATCTAGCATTATCCTTCAAACACCCTACTGATGCCACTAAATAATTAGGTTTACTTTTCAAGATGATAAGTTCTTGCAACTCTCAAAGCTTTTTGTTTGAGACTGCACATGTTCCTTACCTCTAAAATCAGTTCCTTTTATTTGGTTGCAGAATGTGGATTTTTAGGAGACTAATGTTAGGCAGTAACATGGAAAGACAGTGGCCATAATGCTCTCTGAATCATCACAGTAAAGCAAATGCTACCCTCAGCAGTTATGTGAGACCTGTAAAAGAAAAGAAAATACATTTTAAGTTTGGAAATAAAAATGGTGAATCCAGAAACAGCATGAAAAGAAATCGTAAAAGGTAACACCTATAAAGTTTGCCAAGAAATTAATTACCACCTTCCTGCTCAGCTGTGTTCTGACATCTTACTGGCAGATAGCATCCTTCTTTTTCTCAGCGGGTAAGAGAGCTCTGTGAAGTGCTGACCACTACCTCTGGAGTGAAACAGAGAAGCTGTCCTGATATTTTTCCATTATCATCCCCAGGCTTCACATGAGGTCTGCCACAAAAGCAATGCTTTCTATGTGCATGAAGCAATATTTTGACTATAGCACTACTAGACTTTTCTACTGACTTATTTAACACTTAATATATCAAAGCAGTTGAAATCTACTTAAGAACATCAGGAAAGCAGCTATTTCATATCACCCCAAAAGATCTGCAGAGTCTGCTGGAAAGCCTCTTAAATTGATCTTCACTTGTCAATTTTTCTGAAAATGTGACTATAATTAGGAAATAATTCCTCTCCACCTGAAGGGACTCTCTTAGTTTTTGAAATGTATCCATTTTTTACCCATTGCACCTGTTATAGTCTCCTCCTTCTAAGTCGCATTCTGGTTTCTCAAACCATTAGTTAGAAATCACTGGAGGAGGACATTTTTCATGCTAGTTTTCAATACCGAGCTGTGTCAGAGTCATGTTCAACACCTCGATCCAAATGCAGCCCCTCATTACTTCCCATCAGCTGCAGCAAAGCCCGTATTAACTTCTGGAGTGAACAGAAGCCAGGCAACCATTTGTAGTTCTGTAGAGCAACTACTGCATGAGCTGTACATCAGCTGCTGAAAGGTCAAGGAGGCTTGGGGCTGATGCTGAATTGGGTCTCCTCTGTACTCAAAAATTTGGGGGCACTCTGGCAAGTGCTGATCCACAGCACTGGTCACATAAGTGATAGCATGACATAACAACAACAGTTATTTTCTCCTGTTGACACCTCTATCCTAAATTTAAGATGTAATTAATTTGAGGTCTTAACCAAACGCACACGCTGACACAATGCATTAATGTGCATGTGATAGAAGATGCAGAAAGCCAGAATTCGCCTCCCGAAGAGGTTAATACTTTAAATCCAACCTAACTGAATATCCGCTTAGCTTACCAAATGTTCAACATTGCCTTTGTAATCATTACTACAGCAGTCTCTGTGTTGCTGTGTTCTCAGTAGTGTTTTGCTGTTGATACTGACAAATGAACAGAAGCCTGTACTATGAATATAATGACCTGAAAATTAATTATTGTTAGAGCTGAAGTTTCTTAAGGCATATATATATATACATATATAATTATTTTTTTTCTTTTGGGAAAGTGTAGTCAGCTTTCATTTGGTCATTTCTGAGTTATACGAGCATTAGAAAGAGCCCTATTCCCATAATTACAAATACTTTCAGTATGTTAGAAGAAATATGATGAGAAATAAAGAAGCTGTAAGAAGCTAAAAATACATATATAGCAGGCATTTCAGAAGGGAATGCTGATTTGGAGTGCCTAACTGTGCATACTTTAAGGGGCAGCTTTTCAAAAGCTGTTGAGTTTGTATAAACAGTTCCCTTCCAGATGTCTCCATTTCAGCTTGATATTATTTTTTTCTCTCTTCTCTCAGTTCTAGTGTTGCTGTCCATTAGGAATGAGCTGAGAAAGTCTGATAGACGGGGTTGCTTATAACTGGGACACAGGAATTCCTGTTTTAGGAATGCCAGATCATTTTACCCAGAGATGACATCCTTAGATTTTCATCTCCATGTATACAGTTGAAAAAACTTCAGGCAGCTAAGCAAAATTTAAGCAGAAAACTTAGGCAGCACAGTGAGCTGAGAGATATGGAAGGCAGCTTAAATTCCCTTTAGATGCCTAACTGCTTAACTGCCATTGTGTTGGGAGATGGACTTTAAATGAAATTACATCCAAATATAATTTAATTTGGATTTTCCTAATGTCTTGCACATTATTTGAATAAAAACTTAATGAAACTACATTCTTCCAGAAACAGTAAGTATGTGCATATGCCTTACACAGATGTGTCTTTTGAAAGAAATGCAACATTATATTCTTTTATTGGGCAGAATTATGAAAAATCAGAATTGCATATTTTGCACTGGAAAATTAATTCTACTTCTTTACAGAAGAGTCTTCCAATACAAAAATCATGAGATGCTGGAAAACAGGTCACGCTGCTCAACAAAGAATACAACTTTGCACAATAGAATGCACAATACACATTTTGCTGTAACTACAGACGCCTATACTTGTCCTTGAAATTGTGTTTGTTATCTTCAGAGGCGAATTTTAGTCCTGTTCTTCTCCCAAGGCACTTGGAGCTGAATCAGACACTCTTGACTTATATCAAAATTGTTTACATGTGACCTAAGGGCCCTATCCTATGCATCTTCTTAAGGGAAAAGTACCCATTAACATTAGCAGGAAGTTTTCTGTATGAGGAAAGTGGGATCACAATCCTATAAATAATTGAATCTGAGGAAATGCTGGATAAATGTTGCTTTGATTTAATCCCCTCTTAACAGTATATATTGAACTCCTCTCTTAGCATTGTGTTTTCAACCTTAGAAGCCCAAGCGAGGCTTGGTCTCCTAGCAAGGCCTGTTTCCCACTGATAACGCAGGAGCCCCGCTCAGTGTAAACATCTGTACTGTAGATGTTGAATGTTAAGTGAAATGAATCCAGCACATGCTGTGTTGTGTGGCTGCAGAAGTGTGGGACCCTAGAGATCACTTAGCTCAGTGCTCTTTTATCTGAGTAAACCACTCAGATAAAATTAAGGGATCTTGTAATGCACCCACACTGTTTTTCATTTAGAAAGAGAAAGCCTTAGGTTCAGCTCTGAGTATTTCTTCACTAGGTTTCCTTTCATGAACTTCCTTATTTTCTTGCTTGCATGCATGGAAAGATGCATGTGTGTTTGAGACTGAGTTTCAGTGTCCTGTTCCATCAGCCACCTTGGACAGCTTACAAATCGTGCATGGTTCCCAGACCAAGTGTGAAGAAGACTGGTCCAGTTGATCTACAGAACACATCTGTACAAAGAAGTAGGACAGGATAATGAAAACCCCACTTAATGCGCAGGATCAAGGAGACAGGGCTGAGTTTACTGGAGTTTCTTAATTCTGAATTTTCTGATAATTGCTGTAGACGTAGGAAACAGATTTTATATTATTTGAGTCTTTAAAGCAATTTTGGAGGCTTAGTCAATTGATTTTCCTTTGTGTTGCCAGAATGGTGGATGGAAGCCAAAATGTGAATGCAGATGAGATTCCTCAGCTTCAGGACTGCATTAGGAGAGCTTCTCCATCAACCACAGTACCTTACTTTCTAGCTCTAGCAGCACTTGCCTACTGTTCAGTTTTGTTATCTTTTTAATGGCGGTCAGCACCGTAGGCTGTGCCTCAAAACTTATAATTGAATGTTGACAAACCAACATACCTATTTTATGCACTGCTCCAGCAAAAACCTACCCACTCACAGCTAAGCCTTTGCTGCTGTTTTTTGGCTGGAGCTTCTGGCAGGCTGCTCTGCTGTGTATAAGCATGTAAAACACAAGAATATAAAAGACTGCAATGTGCCAGATCCTTAATATAGATGGAAACTTGATTTCCTACCCCTGTGTGGAAGAAGTTGCTTTTTCTTGGTTATGGAAGCATTTGCAGTTCACTAAGCTGCTGTTTCATGGAAGGCAATATGCTTTCCCACTATGGTTTTGATATATACTTCAAAATACTTCTCTGGAGTAGTTGATGGATTTGCCAGGCTGAATCTCAATAAACATGCTTTTAAAAGGACAAGGATTTAGTGGTACCACTTATGTATCATAAAAAATAATTAGCTTTCCATTGATTTATTAATGTATGAATGAAGCCAGTGAAGATCATCCAGTATTATCTGTCATCATTGTATAGAATCCCTGCTCTCTGGACCTGACTCCTTGGTTTCTCAGGTGTGGTTTGGTGATGCTAGCAGAGTTAGACTAGCATGACAACAACAGTATACCCCAGAGAAAAAACAGACCCTATTTGTGCCATCAATCAATTAATGTCATAGGCTAAGGTTATTAGATAAGCCACCAAACCCAGGTGAGAACTAGTGTGCAAGGTTGTGCAACATTTCTCTTAGACAGCCTTATTTCTATGGTTTTGTAATCTTTTTGTATGTGTTAATCATTCCACATGAGTAATTTTCCCAAGACACCACCGAGATGAAAATTGAATGTCACAGTATCTATTTGGTCTGTACATCTGTTACTGATGATCTGGTTTATATAATACTGGTGAATTGTTGTGCAGTTTAGAATGCATACTATTTTTTATTGCAGATTTCAGTGTAATTGTCACATTTCTGAAACAGAGAAGAGAAGAGAAGAGAAGAGAAGAGAAGAGAAGAGAAGAGAAGAGAAGAGAAGAGAAGAGAAGAGAAGAGAAGAGAGCCAGTGGATGTCCCTCTCCCTGCCCCCCTAGAGACTGAAAGACATTTATAATCCAAACAGCCTTAGAAATCCCATGGCTGATGGAGCATTGCTTCAAAATCTACTTTCACGAACCACAAGTTCTGAGAAATGCCAGTTTAGCAGTCATGTTACTGCCTGGATTTGCCAGAAATGGAAATGAAAGTAAGGTACGGCAGATTTGGTGTCATCAGCAGTGCTTTAGCATATCTGCAGTTGAGAAGAAATGTTTGGATGAATTTGTGTCAGAAGAGAAAAGCAGCAATTGCTGTTAAGGAGTCTCTGAGGCATATCCAACTGGGTCATCATATGAAGCAGACTGTCTCTGCTGTCAGGTGGAAAAGAAAACAAAACATATTTGAAAGAACCAGGGATTCATGAAGTGCTGGTTAAATGTAATATGCAGTAATCCAATGCCCAAGTAAGAAAATCTGCTGCAAAGAAAATAGACAACAGGTGCTTCACAAGTTTCAGTAGGAAGACTGGTGCTGCAAAAGCCTGTTATCATTGTGTTTGCTCCCATATATTCTCTGAGAATTAAGAGATCATTATAGCAAAATAAGTGTGGGACTGATAATCTGGAGTCTAAATTAGAAAGTGCTCCTTATGCAAAACTTTATTGGTTAGAAATCGTGTATTCATTAGTCCAAGTGCAGGAACTCTGTGATATACACAGGAACTGTAACTTCACAGTAAGACTTATACCTCTCTGAAACCATATTTAAGTCTGTAATTAAAGGATTCATGGAAAAAGCACTTCTCTTTGTAAAGCAGAGACTGAGTTTGGAGAACTACTCCTAAATATACTTGATGACACAGGAAAAATAATATATCCAGATAACTTGTTTCTCATAAGCTTGCTATAGATAATTTGGTGGTAAAGACACAGTTAACATTTCAGAGCTCAAACCAAGGAAATCCAAAGCAACCTACTGGCAAGGGGGTTTGAGAAGAGTCACATTATGGCTAAGAGCTGACTTCACTTAGTAACACCATGTGAATCACTATGAGGTAAAGGGGACAGGCTGAAGAGAACAGGAGGCCAGCTGAAACCATCCCAGAAAACAGCAATACGTTACAGACTGGCTAATCAAAAGGGTGAGTGGATATTCACAGATCTTTCAGAAGATCTCTGTGTAGCCCTTCTACACAGAGGAGGGCTGTGAAGGGCTACCTTCAGAAGGGAAGATGGCAGTTGTGGATTGGACATGGTACTTGATATTTTCCAGGAAAGACCAATAAAGGCACTGCAAGGAGCAAAGAATACTTGTCTTCCATAACACACCCAAAAGGCACATGGTCTAAGAACAGAAACTTTTTTTGTATAACCCTATTTATAAGTCAAGGATTCATCGAGTTATGACTTGAAGCATGGAAAAGATACTAGCAAAAGAACTACACGACAAAGGTCACTGTCCCATACATGAATGTTTCGGCTTCAGTCTCACCAAAGACCACTGAGGGGAAACTGAACTTCTGGAATCATCATGGGAGGATACACATAGATGTACTATTTCACATATTCTCCAGGATGATGGGACCAAATCAGTTATCACTAAAGCCACAGAAGCCTTGTACAGTGCCTTGGATTCTTCAGTGCTGTACTGCACTGGAATATCAGGAAACTGCTGCTGCTGCTTTCTTGTTGGTTTGTTGGGTTTTTTTTTTTTTTTTGAAAAACACTCCCAGGCAAGCTTCACTGAGAACAACAATATCAACAACAACAACAGTAATAATAATGCATATTCCCCGCTGAGTGGCTTTTGGGATGAGACACAGCTCATGTTTCTGCAGGCAGTACAGCATCGGGAGACCTGTGATTTACATACTTTTTTTCAGCTTGGATAATCATGGGGCTTCCCACCAGAAACTGTGGGATTCCCATGTCGCAATGTGAAGTGCAGTGGCTGGTGCCACTGGGCACCGCTCGACACTCACGTGTGCCAAATGCGGACACGGGGAGAGCCAGGAGATAGGAATTAGCTTCAGCTGCTTATTGTCACACAACAGCTACCAGCACTCAGCACGGCTTGAATCATAGTATTCTATCATAGAATGCGTGCTTGGAAGTAAGAAACTGGAGACGGTCCCTGGAATGACAATGGCTGTGCTGGGTCCAGCCAGTGCTGGCTGGATCCTTGAGGGACATGAAGGCAGTATGAACCCCATGTGACAGACTCATCACAAACCAAGGCCACCCTCAGGCTGATGAGATGGGACAGTAACCGACATATGTGGACATTTCATCAGGTAGACCAAAGTGCACCAAGCTGTGCAAGATGTCTGTCCAGACCAGCCTGAAGACTTATGGTAGACAGTTGTCTAGTATGTGTGCTAATGAATTGCAGTGGATATTTGAAGGATAAGAAAACTTGCAGTGCTCTTTGATCCATCTTGTGTCATGGAAGTGTCTTGCAGTTTACGTTACAAGCTCTTACTGAGGGATAATAATATGTTTTCTGCCTATGGTACACATAAACAATCAACATAATTGTACTAACATTTTCTCTTTTAACTAGAAGTATTTGAAGTTTAAGCATTTTTGCACCAAATGCATTTGTCACTGATGGAAGGATGTCACCACAAAAAATACTCCTTACTAATAAACTATTACAAAGAGAAGGTTATCATACCTAAACCAAGCCAGAAAACACAGATGTCTCAAAACAAGTATCTTTAGAATTTGCTGCCTTTTGTGGTGCCAACAGCTGAAATTTCCAAACTTGCCTCTTTGACTGTATGGTTTGTCAAGAGTAAAAACAACAGCACGCTCCTGCTTTGCTCTTATTGCATTACCATTTCAGCATCATTTCATAAACACTTTTGCCCATGTTATAATTGACTATAGCCTCAAAATATGAAACAGGCAAATTAAACAAATACAATAGCAAGATATTAAAATCTGTAACTGCTCAGTACTGGAATAAGTGTTGTTGAAAGGTTTTCTTACCCAGTGACTAAATAAAGTCTTGTCAAATTCATAAAATGTGAAGAAGTCTAATTACTTGAGCAATTAGAACATCTGAAAAATACCTTCTGAGGTTTTTAAGTCTGAGGAAAGGAGCAGATAGTCTTTCCTTTCTTTAGTAATTTGAATGCAGATAAGTAACAGGGAAGGTTCTACAGCAAATAAATCACAAATATGAAATACTGACTTCCCACATTTTCTAATGAGTTCCATTCTTTATCAAAAGTGCTTGGCACAAATTATTATCAAATTAATTTTCTTTTTTTTAATGACATTATATCACTCAGTACATTAATAATGCAAAAAATAAGTATATTGGATAAATGTATGTTAAAGTAGGTAATTATTTTAGTAAGTATATACAGAGATTCTGTTTGCAAGAAAAAATGTATCAAGTAGTGTAAAACTATGTATGATTGCAAAATTACCCATTTGAATGGGTGTAATGCAATAATGATCAACTTCTCCAAAAGAAAAGAGAAAAAGGATGAAGGACAAAAAAACCCCCAGTGAACATCCAACTACGTCTTAAATCATGATTGAAATTACTATGCATTCAAAATTAGAATTATTGGGTACCACAAACTCCAATCCATGAAAAACTTTTCCATATAAAAAAGAGCACTTTTTTCCTTTTTGCAGAATTGAACATGGGAATATTTCATGCATCAGAGCTTTTAAACCAGTAACTGTTGAAATGCTAGATAGAATACAGGCATGTAACACACACACCTGAATATATACAGGTACTTTTTTTCCTGGCTTGCAGCTCCCTAGTTGCTCTTTGAGACAGAAAAACCATGTAGACTGTGGATGAGCAAAGCACATCCACCACCTTGCAGCCAACCCAGGCAGCCTCTTGCCCGCCGGCTGCAAAACATAGTCCAGAGAGCCATCCAGGGCCCAGAAATGAAGGCTGAGATATGCAGGGAGAACAGCAGCCTGTGCACCAACTGTGGTGTGCTGCAGGGAGCCGTGGCCTTGCCCTACACTGCCTGCTCTGGTTGGGTTTGCATCATACATGTGGGAAGAGAGGTGTGACAAAGTGAGATAGATACTAGTCAAAATGAGCCGCTGACTGCAACCTCTTGTGCTTTCCACCCAGCTGAGGAATTTGAAGTAAAGCTGAGCTACGTGCTGTGGATGCTTGTACACTGAAAGGTCATGTTAGAGGTCCAGTGCTGTGATATCATCAGCTTCCCCAAACTTATTTAAGTGGCAATAAAACACAAGGGGGAAACAAATCCTTCTGGTTTGGAAACTGAAAAAGCAACAGAAAAATCATTATCCCAATGTTGTATATCAACCTGGTTTTGATTCACACATGTACAGGCCAGCTTTCCAGTCATAGGACTAACTGTTGAAAGTATGAAGAAGGTCGAGAGTAGGATTTTCTTTTTCAGTACAGAATGAGTACTGATGATCAGAGTGTTTCATAAAACAACAAGAACATGGAGTTTTTTGAAAAACAGTAGAAGTTGCCATTCCCAACCAGGATACAGCTCATTAAAAGGCATGAGATCAGCTCAAATTCTGACAAGAGGGAGAAGCAAGAAGGCAAAAAGATCCCAAGGTAGTCTGTTACTAGTATGAATTATTTGCTTTACTTTACATTTAAGACATATTTAACAAAGGGAATGTTTTCAGTTACTCATTGGAGACTTTAAAAATAAATCTACTCTGCTTTCTATAATTTTTCCTTGGGTTTAATTGCTCAGGACTCCAGGCTTCTGCTGTTACAGCAGTCATTAAATTGGTGAGTGATGCACACCAAGATCTCAATGTTTATTTACCTACCTCTGAACTTGGGATGGTCTTCTTAGTTTTTGGTGGCTGTTATTTATTTGATTGTAAAGTACAGTGGGACACCTGTGCCTGAAAAAATGCCTCCTGTGCCATTTTATTGCCTTCTAAGTAAATTCACCCAAGCCTCCCCAGTGTAGCAACCTCATGGAAAGGCAATCCTAAATTCACTCAAGGATATTCAATGCACTGAACCTACCTTTCCCTGCTGCGTTTCAGATGCAGGATCAGATCAGGATCAAAGGCAGAATGGACAGAGAGCTCCTCAGATATCAGCCATTGCAGAAGAGAGGAAGAAAATGGAAAAAAAAGCCAAGCCAAGTGGGACTTATCCCTCATGATCCCTCAGCTTTATATCTAATATGACATACACAGGATGGAATACCTTGTTGGTCAGTTTGGGGTCACTTGTCCTGTCCGTTCCTCCCTTCAGGTGCAGCCTTTTAATTTCTGCACCCCCCAGTGTGTTAAACCAGATCCAGCAGTGACCTTGGTCTGCAGACCAATCCTTGGTAGTAACTCTAAACATGGGGTGTTATCACTGCCAGCAGCAGACACTGCCTGTGAAAACAGGCTGCTAACTTCAGAAGGTGCAGAACTGAGATGAAAAGTAAAATCACTGAACAGAATTAGTTCTGTTCTCACTCAAACCAGGACAGATACAGAGACTTTCTCAAAGTGCAAGTCTGTGTGGAGGTGTTTTTTACTCAGATTTGCCCCTTGTGATCCTGACTGATCACATATTAAAGCAATAGGAACCTTTGCATGGACCATGATTAGGAGGTGCAGCAGGCTTGGGCTATCTGGGTTTGAGTGGTTAATACCTGTGTAGGGAGTTTATGACCATCAGCATGGCGTGACACAGAAGAGAGGAATTTTGCCTTAATTTATGCTTTGAAATGTCACTGATACCAGTGGAAATATCTGCAATCTCAAATTAAAGGTTTTCTATGCTCCCTGTCCAAAGTTCATATGCATTTACAATCATAATATATAGACATACCTAACTATTCCCTTAGCAGCATTAAATTTTATAGCTGTTGTTTTACAAAATGTGCCGTTCAAGGTAGTCTGAAATTACTTAGTAAGGAGTTTTAAGGGCAGCTTCTATCAAAAAAAAACCCAAAACAAACAACACAAAACCCCAAAACAGCAGACACAGACAAATGTGCTGCAGGAAACCAGAAACATTTAAGACAGGGCTTACGAAAGATTAATTCAGTGTAATTGCCTTGTCAGAAAGAGGAAGGGAATGTCATGTTCATGTTATTCTCTCTTCCCCTAAATCATGAAATAGATTTAAGTGAAACTGATGCAATCACTGCTCCTATTTGGCCATGATCTTTTGACTTTGTCAAACAATGGCAGCTATAATCTCTACCATGCATATGGCTATGGGACAACACAGGGAGCGTGGGAGACAGCTTCAAGAAGCCCTGTTTTACAACACTCTCCAGAGAAAATACCTTCATTTTCCCTCTTACTCACTTGTCTTTCTTCTCCTTTTTGTATACACTAACACTTTGCATGGTAGTGTTATGGAAACATAGAATGTTTTTGGTTTGGAAGGCATCTTTAAAGATCATCTAATCCAACCCTCCAACACTGAGCAGGGACATCTTCAACTAGAGCAGGTTGCTCTGAGCCCCATCCAACCTCGCATGGAATGTCTCCAGGGATGCAGCTTTTACCAACTCTCTGAGCAACCTGTTCCAGTGTTTCACCATCCTCACTGTGAAAGATTTATTCCTTATATCTAGCCTGAATATACTTTCTTGTAGTTTAAAATCATTAGGCTTTATCCTGTCACAACAGGCCTTGCTAAAATGACTTGCAGGCCCATCTTTCTTGCAGGCCCCTTTAAGTACTTAAAGGCTGGGACCTTCTATTCTCCAGGCTGAACAACCCCAACTCTCTCAGCCTTTCTTCATAAGAGAAGTGTACCAGCCCTCTACTCATCTTCATGAACCTCCTCTAGACTTGTTCCAACAGATCCATGTCTGTCTTATGCTGAAGGCTCCAGAGCTGGACACAGTACCACAGGTGGGGTCTCACCAGAGCAGAGTAGAGTGACAGAATCACCTCACTTGACCTGCTGGCCATGCTTCTTTTGATGCAGCCCTGGATACGGTTGGCCAATGTATTCTAGAATGTGTTAGAAAATATGCATAATTTTTTACAGTAAACACACACTATATATGGCAGTTTTGCTTGCTATTTGCCTGAATTCACTCTCTAGTTAAGATAAAGTCCATATGAAATGGAAGGGCAAAATATGCCTTCTGAACACCACTGTCCTTCCAAATTCAAGGCAGAAAGGAAATAATTGTGGAGAGAGGACGGCAAGGAGGTGGTCTTGGCAGGAAAGGGGACAAGGCAGTATTTTGTGCAGTGGGGGTGAATAGTGAATAGAGTCCCACAAGCTGTGGGAAGATGGTCTGGGGAATTCTGCACAGCCAGAAGACATTGCTAGGAAGCTAATAATAACTGATGTGATATGTGATCAAAGACAGTGGAGAGTGGTATGGCATAAAATTGTTGATGATTGCTCAACAGAATTGAAGAAATAGTCAAGTCTGCTTTCAAAACAGCAATCTGACTACCCAAGAAAGACAGGTGATACTTGTGAGGAAGTTCACTCTAAAATCAAGGAAAACAATGTCCTGCCCAAGACAAACACAGAGAAAAGAAGCAGTCCTCCTCCTCTCCTGGGACTGAGCCTCGTGGCATAACTCAGATCATACAGGCCACTCATTTGTAACAGTGCACACCAGCATTAGCATCACAGCCTTACATGACACTTAAGAAATTCTAGAACTTTGGAGGAATTTGGAAGCTACTGAATTAAAATAAATCCAGAATTAGGAACAAGAGCACAGACAGCAAATGGCTTGGGAAGTGATGCACACCTAGCAAGTTTGATGTGGACTGAGGGTTTCAGTTTTGACGCTCAAACTTGTATGTAGATAGAAAAGTCTGCAGTCAGCATGGCTTCATTGCAGCAGCAGGAGAACCTGTCCTCAAAGTAAACCTGACTGAATAATTCAGGATGGCAACATAGTAACAACTAATGGGAAAGAAGAACCAAATAAGCATTGGTTTAACACAAAATCATGCCTGAAGACAAATTTAATCAAGATGCCAAAGACATAATAAGAAGAATGTCTTTAGTTTCCTATATATGAGGTCTTGGTGACTGGGTAATAAATAAGATTTGGGATTTCTTAAGTATCTCAGCCTGTTCAGCTTAATAAGGAGTGAGTGATAATTGGATCATAGGCTGTAAATATCTATCTACATGGGAACAGAAATCTGATAAGTGAGGTCTCTGACATCTATTAAACAAACAAAAAAAAGTCCAGTTCAGCAGCTGAAGCTATAAACTCGAACTAAAAATGACACGCAACATCTGAAATGTGAGGATAGATAACCATTACCAAGATGTTCTAATGTTGTATTTCCAGTTTCTGGCAGTCCATTAGAAAGATGTAGCAATGATTATGGTGGATTTCCTACTTCTGACTACCTTAAAATTGGAAAAAAAAAAAAGAAAGACCACGTTTGGGTTGGGGTTTTTTTGAGTGAGTTTTCCCACAAAACACATGGTTCTAACAAGATTTTTGGTAAGGTGGATTGTGTTTTTGAGATCCTTACCATATATGATCAAATCTCCATGTGGTTTATAATCTGCAAATTCCTCTTTTGTGAAAAGTCATCCATTCAAGGTGCTTAGCAGGGTTTATAAAATGTTAAAGGTGTAAACTTTTGTGGGAACTGCTTGTCACAATATTGGCAGCTCTTTACTAAGGCATCCTCATTAAATATAGCTCCCTCTGAAATCACCAACATCTGTTAGAAAGACCCAGAACTATGCAGACCATCACTGGTAAAATTACAGTGTTCTGTGGAGATTTTCTGTTTATCTAAACAGAAAGGAACTTAAATAATTCAAAAGACAAAGGGGAAGGTCTGCAGCTGAAATTAACTGTCACATCCATTGAATCTATGGATGTAAACCTGTCAGTTTACACTAACCAAGAATTGCTCACAAATTCCCACCCATTGCAAATAGATAGGCTGGGATAAACAGGATAAACAGACCATAATGTGAGTAAAAAGAGAATAGATGAAATTGGACAAAGGGTCAAGGGAAAGCTAAAAGCTTGATAACTGGTGTTTTAGAAAAAGAAGAAAAGTTTCAGTACAGGCTGGCCACTAGCTAATCCAGTCCCAGTATAAGTGAATACATCTCTAGCCTCCTGCAGTGAATAATGAGAATGATGCAGTCACACAGTAAGATGGACTAATAGCACTGCCTGGTCATGCAAAGTGTGAATGTGTCTAGAATCTGCCTTCATTTGTAAAAAATCAGGGCAGAGATGCAATAAAAAGGAGAAATCATCTTCCCCTATTTTCTCTACCCATCCGAGGTGCACAGGAGCACATTGCTAGAGTCTAGAGCCCAAGGGTTTGGGCAAACATGCATGCCCATCACTGGCCTATGAAGTATAGGTCCACATAGATGAGGATACTACCCCATAGGACTACCAAGAGATGTAGCGCACTCCTTCAGTTATTTCTACACCTTATTTTTGCTGAAAATGATCTGAGTTTGGCCTCTTCTAAGTAGCATGTGCAGCCCTCTCCTTAATATGGATTTGTTCCAAAGCAAACTGGTATTGGTTATTTGGGAAGGGTGTTTCACATCTGCATTTTGGGGACACTGATTTGAAATTTCAGATTGAAGTCACTTTCTATGAGGTTTGCTTCCAGACTTGCGGCATTATTGATTGTGCAAGAAGGTTGAAAACCAAATTAAATGCATTGATTTTCTCCCAGGAAAAATGTGTACAAAAGAAGAAGCTATTTCTCCAAGTCTCCTAAAATTAAAACCAAAACAGAAGCACAATCCAAGCTCCCATTGCTTAATAAAAACTATTCCTATTTGACAGTGTCTTTGTCTTCTTAGAAAGAATTATCTTTAGCTTTTATTGTGAAGAATAGTAGTGGAACAGCTCTCACATGAGTCACAGCAGGTTAGCAGCAGTGCTAAAAACACAGCTAGGATTTTGCTGAGCTGCTGGGATGGTAGCGAAGGTGATGTTGTGTCACCTAGGAAGATAAAAAATCATGCACTTTTTACAAATTCAGACAAAAACGTGACAGCAGTCAGATTTTGAGAAGGAACATTTCCACCTATTGTATCAAACTGAAGCTCATTTTCTACCCTAGTACAGTCTGATATATTTGGGATATTTTCTTCTCCTCTCCCAGGAATATAGGAAAAATAGTCAGCTTACAGAATTATACATCAGTGGCCAAGAAGCAAAAAGGAAATAAGACATTTCTACTGGCTCCATTTGCAAAACTCTTATTAATCAAGACCAAGCATTGTGGTACTTTTAAGCAGCCATGGCTGCTGAACCCTGGAGCTTTAACTTCTCATTTAAACAGTGGGATTACTGCTTGTGTAAGCAGTCGTGTCTGAGCTCTCTATAATTTGGGGGGGAAAAAAGTGAAGTTAAACTCCCATTTTATTTCCCTATTCTGTCTCAATTAGAAAGGCTGTGATCCCCAGGTGAGAGCCTGCTGAGCAATACTGTCATGTATTTGCTTTTCATTCAGCACAATTAATAGATGATTTGCAGGAATGCACAGTGGTGAGGGTGAGTTCCTCCCTGCTCACTGCCCAAAACCTTGCCCCAGGCACCAACCTTGTCTCTCAGAGCAGAGCATGGGCCCTGAGGCCTTAAAGCATGATGGTGTTAGGGTCTTAGCAATATCTCCCTAGGGGTATGGGAACCCCTGCCTCAGCTGCCACAAAATCCCCACTGGAAGGAGCTCTGCTGGGAAAGGGCTCAGCTGGAGAGGGTTCCCACTGTGGGCAAGAGACAGAGTCTCGTTCAGAGAAGGCATTGGTAGGAGAATGCACCTTTGAGAGCTGAGTATATATATAATATATGCTCAGAGAAAGAAAGGATAATCAACAAACATGTGTGATGTAGCTGGAGAAGGGAGGTTCAAAGTGAAGCCAGAGGAATGGGTGGATGAGGGGAGATGACGTAGATGTGGCATATAAAAGAAGGACAGGAAAACTCACACAGCTTGTGTGTATGACCAGCCCAAGCCCCTGGCATTTATCCTCCTGCTGTTATAGCTCCTTTGGGCTGTACCATCAGCTGGGATAATGCAGCACAGACAAGCAGAAGGCAATTAAACTTCCTCCTGTACACCATCAAGGACTCTCTTTTTTTGCTTTAGAAAGCATGCTCCCCAAGGCCTACACTGAACTTTAATCTACAATTGTGCAGCACTATAGGAGTTCTGCTCTTGACTGGAGTATCTGGGAATCACTGCAATGCAAACAATAATTTCACAACATTTATGTAAGCCTGTTGTTACACTGTAGAGTCACATACCACCGTGTGACAACCCTGGCATAAGGTTGCTTATGCATGGCCTTTCAGAGGGTTTAACTGGGAGGGCTAGGTAGCTATGAAAGGGTTACTCTGACATTTCCTCCGAGGTTAATAGGTTAGTAGATCCATATAGAGCATTCTGCAGTAAAGTTGGCTATTATTCAGAGCTCTTCATAGAATTTCTCTGCTTTGCTTTTTAAATATGGACACAAGAGCAAAGGAAAAATGTATCTGAAAAAATTCACTATTGTCACTTGGGGCAGTATTTTTTCCTTCATTTTGCTATAGCTACGCACTTCTCCTCCTTTGTGAAATAGTTTTAAAATACACAGACCAAAAAGGGCAGAGAATGTGTATTTTTATGAAGTATTACTAGTTACTGCAGAGAGCTTATGATTTAAATTAATTTCCCAGGTGAAACCTTGACCTCACAGCAGTCAATAATGACTCTCTGCTGATTTAGGGGGACTGAGTGGAGGGAAAGCAATTAGAGGCAATGATACTGTTGGTGTGTCCCTTTTTCCAGAGATACTATGTCAACACAGCCCACACTGAACAAAAATCTAAGCAAACATTAGCTTGACATTTGGCCTTACATCTGAAGGTCACAAGTCTCAGTTTCGTTTAATCTGGATGTGGACCTGCTTCTAAAAACAGTGGACTCTTTGAAGCCACAAGCTCATCTGGTGTCTTATCTCTGATGCCTCCCTATTACTGTCATAATGCTGTGTTAAGAAGGATGTTTTGTAAGATATTAAGATATTTTTCTAAGATATTAACGTACATGACTTAATTAAAAAAAAAATCATGCACTGCATCTATTAAAAAACCCCAAACCTAAGTGGTAGCATAGGTCATATGCATAGGCCAAGAAATTCTGAAGGGTTGTGGAAATCAGAGAACTCCAGAGGGCACTAAAGCCATCATACTGTAAGACTGATGGATGTCAGAATTATGTACATTGACATTTTGCTTACCTACTCTTATGACTTTGTTGTTACCTATCATGGTGTTGCAGATACACCCAAAATTGAGTAACAAACTAGAAATTCATGCTGAACCACAAGGACTGCAGCATCTATTTCCACACTTTGCCTGTTTTGCATTAAAGTAATTTTGCTTTGAAGTCACTTCTGTGGCAGGTTAATTATTTTATTCCTAGTGAGTTAGTTCAACTAGCTTGGTAAATTATATGTGCAAACTCAAAATTCTGTTTATTTGCACCACTGAATGGACAACTCCATACATGTCTAGCTTAATTTTGTGGTCAGCTGTGAGTGGTGGAAGCAACAAGTTGTCCTTTCTTAGCCTTGACTGAAAACCTATCAAGTGTTTGTTTTATGGTTATAAAGATTGAGCAGGATGTGGTAAAAACGTAACAGTAGCAATAAGAAATGTAAGTATTTTTGATACCTGGAGACCGGATAGTCTCTGCGGGCACTGTATCATGTTATCTATATTTGTAGTATTTTGCTTTGTGTATCCTGTTGGCTGCAGAGCACTTAAGACTACAGAAAACTTGAGTCTAGCTGTCAGCACACTGCAGCAGTCATTTGTGCTGCTAATAGTGAATAAATAACTCAGTGAAGAAAGTAAGTACTAACAGTGGAAATGTTTGAGCGGAGGCTGGGTAACAACCCACAGCAACACTCATAGTCCTTGCAAAGAACCTGCCTGTTTACCATGTTAAAAATATGTGAATGCCTCATTTCTTATGTTCTTTCCCTAAGTATCTGCTATTGTCCGGAGCTGGAGACAGGGTATTAGGCTAGGAAGACCTTTGGTCTGACTCAGATACATGTGCTTACACACAAGCAGCAAAGATACACAAACCATTCCTTTCTGCTTCCTGCTTGCACATCCCTTGCTCCCTTCACACCACCTTGCTTACCACCCCCTTGCACGCACTAGCCCACCCAGATCCACGTGCCTTTGTTGGAGTAAACAGTTAATTGTGGTTAGAGAGTTGTCTTCAGAGGGTCCTTCCGGTCGAGGAAGGGGGAAACTAGAGCTTGGAGTCAACAATGCACAGGACTTTGAGGAGCTTGAATGAGGTACAAAGCAGACCAGAAGTCAGACAGAATAATTCCAAGAGTCTACATGTGTGCTACATGATAAAAGTGCAGTCAGTGTGAGTCAGAAGTTATGAGCTAAAGACACTGGGCTATGAGGGGAACTGCGTCAGGGGAAGGCTGTGAGGATGAGCCCGGACACGGGCAGGAGCTAGGCCAGTGGTTCAGGTACTGATGTAATTGGGTGCCAGGCTGAGCAGTAGCATGCCAGGGCATCATCCCAACTGGCAGTGGAGTAAGCAGCCCAAAAGCAAAACTCCCAGGCAGCCTTCAGAAACCATGCTGTACACTGATTGCCTGGACAAGGCTTGACAGAGGCTGATGGCTTTTATGCAGGAGGAGCCCGTTTCCCACCAGCTCTGAGGGCAAGTTTGATGTTCGTAGAGGGAAATGGGGCAGGAGGCAGGTTAACAGCCCTCTAAGACCAATGCCACTCTTGCAGCCCATCAGCACCACTAGCCATCCTGGATAGCACCATTAGCTATCTGGGGAGTGACAAATTCTCCTGCTGACCACCCCTCCTCTGACAAATTCATAATCACCTTCACCATCTTTTATCTCAGAAGAGCTTTGACAAAGGGAGCCAACATTTTTCCAGCTTTCACTGGACAGTCCCTGCCCCACAAGCAAAGGGGGCAGAGGAATACAACTCTCTACTTATCTTGACCTTCCCTGAAGCCACTGAGTGGGAGAAGCGTTTCTCCTCGGAGCATGTAGCTTAAATCATAAAGAGGTTTGCGAAAACAAACTTCAGCAACACCAATCCAACAGCTCCTGATGAAGGCAGAAGTGCCTTCAGCATAGAGAAGACAACACCATTGATCACTGTCCCAGCAGGAATAGCAGCAGAGAGAAGGGGTATCCAGAGAACAAAACTGAGCAGTGCCTTGTACACATGCACCAGCATTTGAACTGTGTCTAGTCACATCTTTGAGGAACCAAAGGAAAAAAAGTCACAGTATATATGCTTTGCTTACTCATCTGAAAAGGACAATGTCAGCTGAATAGCCAGAAGGACTATGGAAAGACCAGTAAAAAAAATTATAAAACTTGTGCTCTTCAAAAACAACCCCCAGAATCTCATCGCTCCTGTATTGTGGGATAGTTATTATTAGTAGATCTATAGCCACTTTCCCCTGAAAGTCAGTCTCTTTTCCCTAATATAACAAGTCTCCTAAGAAAAATGAAAATACAGTAACTTTTATATCACCCCAAACCTGCTATCCTACTGCAAGCAAGACAAGCATTACTCTGCAAGAACTAGAATGGTACACATGTAGACAAAACTCGGCAATTTTCAAGACCAAATATCTCAATTTTGCTGTGCCTCTGAGTCATAATCCTTAATGAGGTACAGGCTGTGTAGCTGCAGCTCCCTGAACTGACATTAAGTAAAATAAACATTGCTCTGCAAGGAGCAGAGCTGAGGAAGCTTGGTTTTCTACAGGCTTGCATCCTACAATCCTACTCTCTGCTCTTCAGACAATATCTCTTGCTCCCTTCCCTACATCCCCTGCAATTCCACCCTTTCCCTCTTATTTCTTCACCTTCCCTCACATCTGCTAATGGCTGCATCCCATGGATGTGCACATCCTACCTCCAAATTCTCCCCACATGCTCACATACAGTCTAAGTCAGAGGTGGTTTCTGTTGCAGCCAGTCCCATACCACAGATGTGCAGATCGCTTGGGCAGGGTGCATCTGCTGACTGACTGCTCCACAGGTCAAACAAAACCAGTGGCTGAGAGTGCAGTCTGCAATCTTTCCCAAAGCAGGGCACACATGAGAACTTCAGTATCTCTGTGTCTTTAATTCATCTCTCAGATTTGGATGAAACTGGTCAGTTTTGAGAGGGGAAGTTGAGAGACAGCATGGTCTTATGAGATATAGGAGACCTGTTTAGAAAGCACAAGAGGTTTTGCAGTTGCAGTCATGCAACTGCTCAGTACCAAGGCCCAAGACTGCGTGACATTATCTAGCCAATCTACCTGGCTTTCTTTTACCTGTCATCTTTAAAGCTTCAGTGTCCATACCAAAACCCTCAGGCCTCTAGGGCCACGGTTGCACTGTCACTAGCAGCACTGCTTGGAGCTGGCTTAGGACTCCCCAGTAGAGTTGCACTTACCCACCTCTTGTACTCTCTGTCCTCTTGTAACAGCCCCACAGGCAAGGCAGGGCTGACTCAAGTGTCTGTACAGCCATATGAGGGATCAAATGTGGAAGCTGATCTGGATGCAGGAAAAAAAGACAAATAAACAAGACAAAACAAAACCCCACAAAACAAACAAACAAACAAGGCAAAACAGGGTAGGCACAAATGTCCTGGGAGCAACAGAGTATGTGTCAGTAACTGCTTAAGCCAGCACCACTGCCAAGGAGTTTTTTGTCAAATATGCCCTGAATATAAGAAGGGTCCCAATTCTCAGAGCTCAGGAAGATAAAAGCTGGCCTAATAATGGCATTGGTCATTTGCTCTAAATATGAAAGGATAACAAAGTTGTCTCCGAGCTGCAAGCATTTCTACAAGCCCTTTCACTGTGAGTGTTAGGGGGAAAAGGACTCCTGTGCAGAAGTAGCTGGCAGAGTTCATCAGCCCCCTACACACATGCAACAATAACAAGGCTCTTTCTGATAAATCCAAAAAAAACCAACACCATCACGTCTCAGTGACTGATAAGATGTGAAAATTCCAAATGTTAGCTGTCCTAATGCAAGCCCTGTACTATCCCTTAAGGGAGAAGAAAAGCAGCTGCATTTCTGCCTGTTTTCAAAAGCTATTTCCATTCAGGGTTTTATGCACAGAAGCAGGAATGCACACCACCACAAGATGCTGCAGAGCCTTCATCAGCATTGTGTTGTGCCCAAGCTGATAAACCTAACTGAGAAACTGAGCATAACCTCAGGTTTAGCACTTCAGCTCAGAGCATGAGCAAACTCACCTCTGAAGGGAAACAAAACAAACCAACCAACCAAACAAAAAACCAAACCAAAACAAAAAAAGGCTTCATAGGTACACTTAGGCTTGAGAGCTTGATTTTCAGAGCTGCTGCAGTCACTGCTTACAACAGAGGTGATAACCTTCAAACAGGTGAAAAAAATCAATCAATGAACCAAAAAAAAAATCCAAACCAAACCAAAACCAGCAACAATAAAACTCACATGTGAAAAAAAAAAAAAAAAAAAAAGCCCAGGAACTTCTTAAAACATCTGCTGATAAGACATAGGGAAACCAAATGTGCATAGCACGTCCACTACCAAGCAAAAGTTACTCCTCTGGGGAGGTTTGTAAAAAAGTAAGTCTGGTCTGAATAAGGCAAGAATAGAAACGTGTGTGTGAAAGCACCAGAAAAAACAGCAAAATGAGGATTACAAGAGCTGATTCTGACAGTACTTAGGGACAAACTGACAGCAATGATATAGTAATTAAGGTGTTTATGCCAAGACCAGAAGGCCTATGCTCAGATAAAACCACAGCTGGGATGGTTCATCAACAGGAGATCTTACAGGAGGAAGGCAACAAAATTACAGCTTGTTGCATGGACCATTCCTCTTGATGGTATCGCTAAGATACCCCAAATGTGGAAGCACAGACAAAGCACAGCAGGTTTTGCTAACATCTGTGAAGGATAAAGTAAGCAAAATTCTGAGGCAAAGGCTCATACTGTAACTGTTGGCTTCTAATGGGTATGAAAGGCCTGTCCAAACCATATTAGCCATCACCAGTGAAGAGGAACTGCTAGCCTGTGTCTCTTGTTCTCCACATTACACGCAAGTGGTCCTTGGCCAGATCACTTGAGCATGCACAGCTACCTCACCGTGCATGACAGTAACAAGGTCTGAGTGTAGAGGATGAAATGTAGCCAAGAAGTGAGTGAAATCATTTTTGTTTAGTATAAAATCCCTTACATTTCTCTAAGACCTGACTGTGAGCTCTGCTGCACTGCTTTCCTATACCTAAAAGACATAAATAAAAGGTTCATAACTCTTGAGACCCAGTCTATTCACCAGCTAGTCCCCTCGTTTGTAGTTTTATGCTCTCCTATATGATTACCTTTACCAGCTGATTTTTATGTTAACACTTTATCTATACAGCACTTTTCTTTATCTATACCCAGTGTATCTGAAGAGGTGGAAAGGGTTTAGAAGTTGTCAGCTTTCCAAGTCTGTCTCTCTCATTTCCCAGGTCTTCTCTTGCTCCTCTTTCTGCTGCTTTACTGGAAGGTGTGGGCTGTGTCCCACGTTTTTGATTCTCCTCCCTAATCTCAACTATAGACCACCGTGTTTGTGAACTGTCACAGCAAAAAGGTAAATGATCCTTTTCTCCTAAACATTACCCATTTGTGCCTTCATCCGGTGACAGCAGCAAAAAACAGAGCTGAAAGCCAGCTTTCCATCAAGATGATTGAAGCATCAGTCTATGATGTGTCAAATCCCTCTGAAACCTTTTTCTAATTGCCTTTCAAAACAAGCACTTCCTTCAGAGGCTCTTCTTATGTTCAATATCTATTCTGTATTGACCTGAGTGTTCCTAATGCTTAATGGAGTCTCCAATATCCCCTGATATTTATATAAGAGACACAAACCCCATTTCTTGGGTTATTGGTCCTTTTTCTCCACTTAACAGGTACAGAATAATCCTAGATTCAGTGTCTCTTCCCTGTTCTACTGGAAGTCCAGATTCAGAGTCATTAAAGAACAGCTACCATCTTGCTGTGCATCTTGCCATCTTTTAATATGTGTCATGAAAGGGCTTTTACCACAAAGCAGTTACAGCAGAGACATGGGCTATCTGGAGTGGGACAAAGGTGTTTAGCAAGGGTCAGAATTGACTGAGACAAAGTGAGAGATCTCTCCCCACCTAGGATCCACTGCGCTGTGCCCAGATGCTCACCAGAGTCACCCACACGTTCTTGGACATCCAAGGCTCTTTCCCTCTTTCCTCAGACCTTATGGCAATCCAGAAATAACCACCTCTCTCCTCTTTTTGAAAGAACTGTGCTGTCTCCCTGTTCCTCTTTGCCCTCTTGAAGACCTCCATGACCAGCCTGAGATCCTGCCCGGTTTAATTCCCTCTTATCTGTAAACCTAAGCTAAGGATTTTTCTTGCTGCCCAGTGGAGTACAACAGCAAGAAGCTGAGCCAAAGTCTCAGAGGAAAATCACCTATGTGAATCCTTATTTTTATGCTTTCTGGAGGATTTTAAGCTTTCTATCTGTGCTGCAACTTCTTCTAAATAAAAATAGAGGGAGTGGAGAAAAAGCTTCCCAGTTTGATCCCACTTTTTTTACAGATTGTATAATTGAACCCACCAGTGCTCCCCTCTACCTACTGGTAAGAAGAAGCAAATAATACATGCAACCAGCATGAGCTTGCAGAAATGTGAGCAGTCTGGCTGAGGAAGAGGCTGTGTAAGAGCAAACATGGTTCATAGCAGTCAGCAAGAAGTGTTTCATGGCTTTACTTGCCAGTTGCTTTTGTAGAAACAAGTTCTAGATTTGAAAATTGCTGTCTCTGCTCCATAAAAGTGAAGAGTTTCTATCACAACAATGATAGGTCTTCCAGAAAGAATGACAACTTTCACATTTAATCCTCAATATTTATGTATGCATGATAGGAATTTAGAAGAAAATGTTGATACATATTATTAAATAAGGGCACAGCCAGGGCTCGACTTTAAAATCATTAAAGCTGGTGCCTCCACAAACTGAAGGCAGTTCTACTTGCTTTTGTCTGAACTGTATAAACTATGGAATAGTTCAGCTATACAGTAGTGTTACTGGGTTCTCATAATGCATAATACTACTCTGGACTACACAGTTACCTGTGCGAGCTATTGTACTTCTGGCTAAACAGTAATCTTTTTTCCTCCCATATTATTCATGTTATATGGAAGGAAAAAAAACCAAAACCAACTTTCCAATATTTTTTCACAGAATCACAGAATCATTTAGGTTGGAAAAGACCCATGGGATCATCGTGTCCAGCCATTCACCCTGCTCTACAAGTTCACCCCTAGACCATATCCCCCAACACTACATCTAAGCGATTCTTAAACACATCCAGGGATGGCGAT